>JAZHYW010014798.1:0-70091 GCA_037355805.1 Ixodes ricinus
GGAACTCCCAGGAATCGAACCCTGGGCCTCCGCACGAAAGTCAAGCGCGGTAAACACTCGGCCACGCATGTACTGCGCTCGCTGACGCGCGTGGCAATATTAGTAGCGCCACATGACATTGTAACGTAATGTGACAGACATGGTGTGTCGCATTATGCACAGTCATTTGGCTGCACATAAGTTACGTCACTGGCGCCACAACGTCACATTGCGACTTAATGTCTAAGTGCGTGACATGAATCGCCGTTTGCAATTTCAATCTTAACGTCATGGGACACTACTTCGCATGACATAACCTCAATAGCGGCACAACTTCTCACTGCGAAGTAATGTGATAGTGCGTCACATGACTTAACGTGACGTAAAGCAGTGAGCTCACATGAAGGGCGTTGGTAATGGTCTAAATTGGGCTGATAATGAGAGCACATATGCCTAATATAGGGGCGCTAAGCGGATGTCTTGAATTGCAGCGGACGGGTGATTCTCAAAGCAATCGCATCACGTATTGTCAGAGGCCCCTCAGTTTAGCCCCATATTCCAGCGTGAAGAAATCAGCCGCCGGATGGCCAAAAAACAAGCATTTTGTGCAAGGCTCTTCAAAATCTTAGGTGCTGGAGAAATTCAGCCATCTGTGTTAAGTCATTATTTTAACCGCTTGTGTTCCAGTTCCTCTCCAATAAAAGCGCGGTAAAGGAGATCACGCACGCACCCAATCTCTCCACACCAACGTCTCCTTCTCAAAATAAAGTCTGTCTGCTTTGGGCACCGGAATTGAGATAGAGGAGCAATCGAACGTAGCGTCTGAAGCCAGCTTAAACCGCGCCATTTCTCTGAATGTTGGCTGTTACCAACGCGGCAAGGCTAGCTTAATCTCCAGCTTGCCTTTCAAAGAGATCGCGCTGCGCGGGGCAACCCCTTCACTTCTCTCCGGGAAACTTAATTACAAGTTAGGCTGTGATCGTGCACCTAGTCTGGCGAAACCGCCAAGGGTCGCCATGTTCAAGCAAACAAACTTCAGAAGATGGCGTCTACCGTTGATGGCTCCAGATGCTTCATTCGGGCATCCCATATAAATATTACGCTTTGTGACCAAGGTGATGCTGATATAATAGACTCTCTTTATCGTGCGGAAGGAGATGGTGGGATGGCAATATCAGTTGGGTACTTTACTATTTGACTGTACTTTTAATGGGCGGAAATTGAACAAATAGAATTCGATATATTAACTTAACGGAAATGGCTTATTTTTTCCAGCACCTAAAAAACTCCCAAAGAAAAAAATGGTAGCAAACTTTACACTCAAAAGTTCTATCATGCATAAAATTCCGTATAGGACCCTAATTTTCTTAATTTTCGCGCTAAATTTAGCAGGAAGGCCACATTGGTGTAGAGTCTCACGTGACGTCAGTGTAACGTTACATGAATTTTCCCTGCCATATTTAGCAAGGAAACCAAATGGATCTAAAGGTCACGTGACATAAATTTTCCTAATAACTTTGGCGGTCATTTGCACCTAATCGATATATTGGACACCATTTCCAATAAAGTTCCAATGGGATTGCAATGTTGTTTTACAATTAGGCAGCCATTTCCACCCATTAAATAAATTGGATCCCTTGCAACTACACTTCTGGTCCATTCTAGGGCGCTGTCTGCGCAGTTTGGGCCAGGCTTGAGCCAAGTTGGCTTTAGCTCCGCCAATCAGGCCCAAGCCTGAGCTGAGGAAGTGTGCTACTTGGGATACAACTTCCGACAAAGTGCCAATGGCTTCAAATATTTTACAGTATCGTGTAGTCATTGGCACATCATTGAGTTAATTGAACGCCATTTCCGATAAGTGCCAATGGGCATCCAATGTTGTCAAATCTTGGGAATCATTGGCAGCCCATTGAATAAATTATATACCACTTCCAATAAAGTTCCAATACTTCCAATGTTGTCAAATATTTGACAGTCATAGGCACCCCATAGGATAAATTGGATATCACTTACAACCTAATGCCAAGGAGCTTCTAATGTTGTCGAATATTTGGCAGTCATTGGTACCCCATTGAATAGATTGGATATTATGTTACACAAAGTACCAATTGTATTCCAATGTTGTCCAATATTGTTAGTAATTAGCACCACATGGAATAAATTGAATCCTACTTCTAAGTTGAGCGCAAAAGGGCGTCCAATGTTTTCCAATTTTGGCTATTCATTCGGACCCCAGTGGATAAAATTGAAAACCACTTCGAATGGAGTAAACAAGCTTCCGATGTTGCGAAATATTTGGTAGTAATTGCCACCTACTGCATAAAATATATACTTTTCCACAAAAGTGCCAGCAGGCTTCTAATGTTGTCAAATACTGGGCAGCCGTTGTCACACCTTCCGATAAATTGGATACCACTTCCCATGAGTGCTATAAGTGCGTCCGTTGTTGTCCAAAATTACAGTTACTGGTACCGCACTGCATAAATTGGATACCAGGTTATAATAGGCTTCCAATGTTGGACAATATCGGAGAGTCACTGGCATTCCTTTGTATGAATTGGATACCATTTTCAATAAAGTTTGTTAGGGTTTCTAATCTCGCTCGCTATAAGGAGTCATTTGCACTGAATTTGATAAACCATATGATATATATTCAAAAAGCTATCAAAGGATTTTTATAATTGTGCACAAGCTTGGTAATTCACCGCCTTAAAATGTTGAACTATACTGGAATTGTGTTGAGTAACTTTGATGACATATTTACAAATGTTTGTAAGGCTGCACAATGATACAAAGTCACAGGACAAGCGGGATACCAGTGTCCTAGTTGGCTTTCGATATTTAGGACATCAAAAATTATTTGAAAAACTGCAGATTGATGCACTGTCAATATCGAACATATTTAATATGCTGCATTGACATTGCCACGAAACATGCTCGGATATTTGCGCAGCGTCAACCTTTTCGGTCTAATTAAGACAACCCTAGGCAAGACGTTCTGTGCGGAATCATATTTTGCCGTAGACGTTTGGCCTAAACGCAAAGGTTGCTGCGTCTTAAGTGAATCCGAAACCCTCGTTCAGAATAGCGCTCACTCGATTCTGTCTCACGAGCTGCAATGAATCTCTCAAACTCACTCCAGCAGCGAAATACTTGTCATTTTCACATACTAGTGGGCACTGATCTAGTTCATGCTTCGTTCTTGATTTTAGCTGTGACCGCGCACTTTCTCAACCGTAACAGAATTCGCGATTTTTAATATGCGGCGACAGTGCGCCTTCCATACTAATACTGGCTGCGTATGCGAAAAAATGTCGTCAAAGGCTGAGAAAGATCACGCTTGAGGAAGAGCATATTTTCTGCTTCGTAAACTTTGGTGGCACCTCAAAAGTGAAGAATGCGCGTGCACAACTTTGATAATCGCTCAAGACGTGCAAGCGCACGTGCGCCCGAAGCTTTGACTCATCATAGCCACGGAAACTTGTCCGCAAGTAGGTGAAGTTACTAGCGGTGCAAAACTATCGATAGTAATTATCTATAGTATCGATAGTCACCGGAAATCTGGACTATCGAGAGTAAAAAAACTATCGATAATACTATCGATAGTCGACTATCGAAAAACTATTTAAAACTATCGATAGTACTATAGTGATGGTCGATCGAAACTCTCGATAGTAAACCGTCGACAGCATCGAGAGGTATCGATGATATCCGACTATCGATAATATCTATCTGATAGTGACTATCGATAGTCAGTCTTTCGATAGCCGACTATCGATGACTAGTACTCATGCGATAGTCGGCTTATCGTCGTAAACCTCTCGATAGTACTGTCGACGGTTTACCATCGAGAGTTTTGTGACACTAGTAGTTTGCGTCGCACCCTTCTCTGTTTTCTCGCTTCATTTTTTTCAAATGGGATACCCAACTAGCCCAAGCACTTCCATCCCAACTTTGGTTCCGCTTTCAGTGATGCTGAAGACGGGGAGTTTGGGCGAAGAGAGGAGGAAGGAAGGCAAGCGGCGGTGTGGAAACTGTAGTTCGCTCTAGTAGTGTAAACTATCGATAGTACTATCGATAGTATCGATAGTCGCCAGAAATCTGCCTATCGATAGTCGACTATCGAAAAACTATCGATAGTACTATCGATAGTCGACAATCGAAAACTATCGATAGTACTATCGATAGTCGACTATCGATAGTTGTGCGACACTATTGATAGTTTTGGAAAAAACTATCGATAGTATCGATAGTCAATTTACCGATAGTCGGCATAACTAGGAGTTACACCAGAGCGGAGCCTCACGGTGCCGAAGTTCCGCACTTGCTGCAAGAGCACGTGGCTTTTTGTGTCTCATCCGGAATCTACGCAACTCATGACAAAGTAGCACGGTGACATTTCATGTGCTGCGTGAAGCCAGTGTCGCTACTACAGCGCAAAACTCAGCTCACACTGTGTGGACACTCGCGCCTACTTCCGCTTCTTGATCGCAGTCCGCTGTTTGCTTCGGTCGCACACTGAGCGCCATTTTTAGCACGAACACAATATATTCCGCGATTTCATCTGTCGAAAATGCATTACCACGTGCTACTCTTAACCACTCAAGTAAGTCACACATAAAAATAGGTATTTTCGCCGCACTACTATGTTTTATTAAAATCATTCAATAAAAAGCTTGAGGACACCTAAGCACATATTATGAGTTGTGAATGCGAAATCCACGCGGCCTGCGACTTGTCGCTTACGCCTCACGTTAGTCGAAGGGCCTCGTCCCCTTGACGCCTGAGACGCTTTGGATAAATAAAACTATTAAATGAACTCAATTTTTCATTTCTCATTACAGGTAATGATGGGTCAGAGAATTAAAGACGTGGCAGTCGCTTTTATTATCTGTGCTTTTGCGATCCGCTTGTGGCTTAGGCTTTCGAAAGACTCTGTTCTGTCTCCTAGCGCGTTGCGCCGCCGCTCATTCCGCCCGGCGTGTATTCGGAGACTTGACAACGATGGTGGATTTCTCTGCCTGCCTCCTCGCTCGTTGTGCTGCGTTATTCGGCTCCCGTAGTTCGTCTGAGGCGTACTCTGCGCGAACGGGCAGGTTTCGCTACTGCCGAGGTTGAGGCCACCAACAATGGAGATGCTTGAGGCGTCGCCATGTTCGTCGGCTTCGGAAAGGAGTAGAAGGGGCCGAGCGCGCGCCACTGCGTTGCTTTCACCGGCACGCTGCCGGCGCGGGGCCCGTAGTGCCGTGGGGTGGCGTCCTCGGAACTATGACGTGTGCCAGCCAATGGGAGCCTATCCATCAAATCACTACTACAGACATTAAAAATGGCAATCGTCCTTCGCGCTAAAAGAGCCGTGAAGTGACACAGGTCAGGTCACGTCTGGCAGAGCCTTGTTTTGAGACAAAAGTGCGAAAATGCAGGACGGTGTAAACCTTCTAAACACATACTAATGTAGTATTCGACTCGAAACAAGGATACGGCGCAATAAAAACGAACGCGGGAAGAATTACTGGCACTCGGTGCCTGTGTGAGTGTCACGAGTGTGGAGTTGGAAAGAAAAGAATAACAAAAACAGTAGAAAAAAAAAGAAGGAGATCGCGAGGAACGGCGGGCAGGTGCTGCTCTTCTGACCCGACGCGTCTCGAACCCGGCAACGCTTCGGTTCCTGAAGCCTCATCGAAGACGGCAATGCTGCTCAAGCCCCGCCACGTCAGGCGTGAGTCGAGCTTTAATGGGGACTTTGACCACAGGGACTTTGGTCTGCTTTGAACTTTTTTTTTTTGCTTGATAATTATTTTCTGATTTCCCTTCATTATTTTAATACCTATCCACATGCCTTTTTTGTACCTGGTCTTGCCTTAATCATTTTGCTTGCCGGACCGGGCGAACGTGACAATTGTGGATAGCCTGCCAGGATCCCATTTACCGTCAGTTTAATTAAATCACTTCGCCCGGGACACACAACAATTGGAGGAGTCAAGAAAAACAGCCCGGAGAACGAGCGACTTATGGCGGTAGGAAAGGAGTTGGGTTATCAGTTGAGACGAGTTGAAGAAGTGAATGGAGGTTGAAAAGCTAGTAAGTACCTCACTCTCGCTTGATAAGTCCCATAATCCCGCATTTGTCAAACAGTCTTAGCCGCAATAACATTGATCTAGAAAGTCTAACCTTTAGAGACTTGCGCTTATTATATGCTTGTACCTGATCATTTTCTCTCTCAACATTTGCAAGGGTGCTTTTAGTCTTATGCACTAATTTGTTACATCGTTGCCTCTGGCACGCTAGTATGTTACTTTTTGTTTGACTTTCAGCACGCTTGCTGCCGGCCATTGTAGGGGCCCAGGGACTCGTCAAGCTGCTTACCGCAGCTTTTTTCTGGGCCCTCACCATTAGAAAAGGATGGAAATAAAGTAATATTTTTATTATCATTATTTTAATACGAGAAGAAAAGAGCATGAACGCGACAGGAACGCGAAAAAGAATCTGTCCGGTTCGACAAAAAAAACTCGAAGTGCTGCAACTTCGGTTGGAGGCAAAGCGCAGCGGCGCCACGTCAGGATGCAATGCAAGGTATCGGTGAAGGAGAGGCTACTAACTTGGCCGTGACAACCGGCGAGGCGTGACACTTTAGGCCTGATAAGGTAATTCCTCAGTTTGAAGAAGGAAGGGATGAATTAGACGCATATTTGCTATGCATCGAACGTACTGCAGCGGGAATGGGTTTGCCTCAGTAGAAATGGGCCACGAATCTGAGTTTGTACCTAACCGGTGAAGCGTTAGCAGTAGTGGGTCGGTTTTCGCCAGAAGACGCACTGGATTACGCGAGAGTAAAGCTGGTACTGATTCAGAGGTTCCGCTACACTAAAGAAGGATATTGGGAACGGTTTAGAAATGCGAAACCCGAAGAGGGAGACACAAGGAGACAATTTGCCGCCCATCTCGCTGGGTATTTCGACAGGTGCGTTGATATGGCTCATATTCGACACGCATTCGAAGCCCTCTGGGACAAAGTCTTGGCCGAGCAGTTTCTGCTCATTTGCTCCACCAAGTTGACTATCTTTCTCCGAGAGAGAGAAAGACAATGCTTGGAAGAAGTTGCGTCACAGGCGGGCCTCTTCCTAGAGGCTCAGGCCCAGCCTACTACGAGTAAGTCGAGAATCGACGAGACGAGCAAGCAATCTAGCCTGGTGGTAGCGGACAGGTCTAAAACGGGAGGGTGCGGGAAATCTTTGCGTTGCTTTTTATGCAACAAAATTTGGCACAAGGCGGAAAATAGTCATAGTGCGTCCGCAGACCACCAAAGCAATTACGTTGCTGGCATTTAGGAAAAACTGAACTCCGTGCAGATAGCTGCAGGTCAAAGCCTAGCGACGGTCATCAGGCGTCATGTCTCTGGACGAAGTCAAGAAACGAAGAGGCGACCGAGCTTGAGCATGGCTTTATTACCCTCAAGAATGGTGAACAAGATTCCAGTATGTCAACTCGGCAGTAGAACATCCTCCAAAGTTTCTGGTGGAGAATCTGCCAGTTGTAGAGAGAGAACTGGGTGCCACAAAATAACTGTCTTCAGGTACACCAGCTGCAACACCGTCGTTGTTCTCCAGAACTTGAGTTCCGAAGGAAGAGTGAACGGGAATATTGAGTCCGGTGTTTCTACTGGACAAAACAGTAAGGTACCTTACCGAGGCCGAGATTATGGATAGGGCACCATACCACACGGGAAAAGTTAACAGCGAATTGTGTAAGCGACGCTCTGTACGACCTGGTGTTGGGAAGTGTGCCGCTTGTACGAGATGTCAATGACCTCGATCCAAAATGGAGTTTGATTGAGATAACGAGGGAAGCTTCATAAGTCGGCGACAAGGCCACTCGATCATCAGAAAACCAGGACGGAAGGCTTCCTGGCGAGAAGAGACACGTGCGGACTTTCTAGAACGCTCCACTGACAAATCTTTACTCGAACAGGGCGAGAAAGAGTTCATGGACACCGCGGGGGCTGTGCAGACCACGAGGCCTACATGTTGACCCGCGCTATCGCCGCCAGAACTGCCAGTACCGGAGGTACCACTGCTTCAAACGGCTAAAAATGTGCTCATCCAGGAGCAAAAGAATGATGAAATTCTGAAGAAATGCTTCCACGACGTTGGAAAAGTAATCAAGAACTACAGGGGCAGAACGAAGCACAAGGTTTTCATAAGGAATGAGCTGTTATATAGTAGCTGTACATACAGCTCGGGAAGAAAAACAGACCAGTTGGTTCTTCCCAAGAAGTTTCGGCGAACTATCAACGGGATGGGACATGACGGAATAATATCAGGCCACCCGGGCGTGAGCAACACAATAGCACTGGTGTCCGAAGAGTTCTTTTGACCGGGTATTCAAAGCGAATTTAAAAGGTACGTGTGAGTCATGTGACATTTGCCAACGGACGGTTGCCAAATGGAGAGTAGGCAAGGCTCCTTAGGTGCCATGCCGACGATTGTAACTCCCTTTCCGAGGATAACAATTGACAGTATTGGTTCGACCGCTCCCACATCAGACTCGGGGAACCGATACATCTTAACCATGGTGGCTGTGGCTACTCGATACCCTGACGCGGTAACCTTGAAAACCAGCGGGACTTCGGAAGTAGCGGAAGTTTTGGTGGACCTGTTTACGCGATATGGCGTACAGAGAGAGGTCCTTAGTGACCGTGGCGCCGCGTTTACGTCAGTACTTAATGAAGAAGGGGCGTTGTCTGCTGTCAGTGAGACGCTTTTTGACTACCCTCTATCCTCAATGAGCGACGGGTTGGTAGAAAAATTTAATGGCACTGTAAAATCGATGCTACATAGAATTTGCACTAGAGAGCCGAAGAACTGGGACCAGTACATTGCCAGCGCTGCTGTTCGCTTACCGGGAGGTACCCCGGTTCAGTTTGACGTTCTCTTCATTTGAGTTGCTATATGGGAAAACGGTACGGGGGCCATTAACTATACTGAGAGAAGTGTGGTCAAACAAGGCGTTGAACGAGGAAACAAAAATATTATACAGCCACGTCATGGAGCTGAGAAACAAACTGGAGGAGACCTGCAAACTGGCACACCAATGCTTGGATGACGCCAAGGTAAAATACAAGGCTTATTATGGCCGGAAGAAAGTCAACCGAGAAAATGAATGTAGGGGATAAAGCACTAATCCTCCTTGCGAGCGACAAACAACAAATTGCTTATGCAGTGGAAGGGTCCCCCTACTGAAAAAAATTATATGAATCTAAATAAAAACTGATATGAAATATCCAAAATTTGATATGTGACATATGAAACTGATATGCAACATATGCCAACTGATATGCAGCATACGAGTTCATATGTGATTTAAATGATAGCTTATATGACTTACATAAGAGAATTTGCGATGTGTCCAATAAAGATATCAGGAATACACTCATGTAATACTTTGCACTATATGACGTGTGCACGTGGCTCGGAACCGCAGCGGAGCGGCTTGATTAATTGGCTTTCAAACAATTATGCCATGAGCGTTTACTTTTTACAAAGAGATTCATCCCCGAAGCCGATTCAAAATACTCTCAGAGGTATGACATTACTGAATATAAACCAACTTGTTGGGAATATTATTTATTGCTTAGGTGTCACCCAGAAAATCCGTATCTTCAAAACGACCAGTATACAAGGCGGAAGCGCAGAGCTCAAAAGTAGTTATCGGGTGTGCTGTTGTATTCATGTTTGTTGTGCCGTGTATGTGTATTGCTCAATGTATATGTTAAGCTGATGCTAGTGATATGCGTAATGTATCTACATGCTGGCGTGAGCAAATCAAAGTATTTTTTGTACCACATGAATTTGGTGGTACCTAGCGCCACCTAGCCTAGCTGAAACTGATATGCGACAGATGAAACTGATATGAAATAATGAGTTTTGATATGAAAACGGTGTCCAATAAACATACTATCAGAAATAAATTCATATTTTTTTTCAGTAGGGACGGCGTGAAAAAACGAGGTAGACTATGCGCTGTAGATTGCGGGAACGAGAAAAGCCTTCTATGTAAACATATTTTAAGAAATACGAAGAGAGGACCGAAATGGACCCGGTGGCACTGAGGTGCAGCGCAGCAAAGGCAATTGATGATGACGACAATAACGACGGGGAAGATGCCATAGACGATGTCCCGACTATGTCCCTGACAAGACAACAAAACGGGCAAGACGTACTGGTGAATACGGCCCCGAGTACATAGTAAAAGGAACAAGTTGCTACTTTGATTATAGATTGCTAAGAAACCTTCTCGGATCTATCCGGAAAGACAAACTCGATTAAGTGCAAACTCAAGCTGACCGCTCAGGAGCCAGTGCATGTTAAACAGTACCATTTGCCATTAAAGGTACATGAGACAGTGGAAACGAAAATCACAGAGATGTTGCGTCTGGGAGTGATCGAGAGATCAATATCACCATTTAACGCGCCTTTAGTATTAGTTAACAAGTCAGTTGGGCCCAGCAGGTTTTGCATTGACTTAAGGCGGCTAAATGACGTTTTGGTAGCAGATGCCGAGTCCATTCCTAGGGTATATGTCACGTTTGCTAAGGTGGGATGTAAACGTTTCTTCTCGAAGTCAGATTTGGACAAGGGATATTGGCAGATCTCTATGACAGAGTTATCAAAGCAGAAAACAGCGTTTTCAGCCTCGAGCGGACTGTATCATTTCAGATTCATGCCGTTCGGCTTGAAATACAGCTTCAGCGACTTTCACGAAGGTGATGCGGATCCTACTGAAGGCATACCGAATGCACATCACTATATCGATGACGTTCTGGTGGGAGGAAGCACATAGATGCACTAAAGACTATATTAGAAAGGTTGCGCGATGCAGGGAACACAGTAGTTAGGCCAAAGAAGTGTGAAATCAGATTTCGCGAAATCAGCTTTCTAGGCCACAGATTGGGATCAGGCCAAGTAGCCCCAAGGCACAGATCCTGAAGAAGACTCTAAGGGTGCGCAAGGCCGACAACGGAACGACAGGTTCGGTTCCTCCTAGGTTTGACTGGATTCTACAGGGAATTTATTTCTAGCTACATAATGGTGGCGACTCCTCTGACAATGTTGACTCCAGAAGGGAACTCTGTAACGAGGTGCAGTGGACGACGAGGCGAGAAAGGGCATCCAGGTGCCTCGAAATACGAATTGTGAAAACCCGCCATGCTTATGGTGTTCGACTTAGACAAACATGTGTGTACCTACGGACGCCTCGCGGCCAGCTTGAAGCGGTCTCTTCTACAGAAAGATGATGTACTGCATCCCGTCAAGTACGCAAGCAGACGGTTAGCAAGGCAGAAAAGAACCATGCCACGATTGAGAGGGAACGGCTGGCACTAGTCTGGGCAGTTGAATAATCTGCACTATATTTATAGGTCAGTTAACTTCTGAGTGCAACCTCACCCAGCCTCTGGAATTCTTCAATGCGGCTAAACACACCAACAGTCGCGTGATGTGGTGGAGCATGAAGATGCAAGACGATAGTTTTCACGCCGAATGCATTACGGGGAGGGAGAATGTAGGGGTAGACTAAAGTCGGATGTAAATAAGTGAATTTAGACTCAGAATGTCCTTGTGCCAATTTTTATTTACTTTTTGATCAACAGCGCATGGGCAAATACGGTGATTGAATAGATAGTTTCGAAGTGCAAACATTTTTCTTTGGATGGGGGAGAGGGGATGAGGGGCGCAATTTTATGTGAATCGACTTTCAATTCAAAGTTCACCACGCAAGATTGTTTCTTTGTCGGACTTTGATGGCGAGTGTGAAATGAAGGAACAACGTTACATCGCGTGTGGTCAAATGTGCAGATTGGTGTATGCACGTGCGAGTGCCGAGAATAGATGCGGCCTTCGCCAAGGCTCGAGATCGCCCAGGCCAAAAAGTGAGTACTGTGGAAGTGCCGGCAGAGATTATCGTCATCCCGAGACTTTACTAATGGACTTCAAGTTTGACGGTGGAGAAGAAGTTCAACGATGAACTTCTCAAAGTTGTAGGGCATTGTCACGGGTGTGGAGCTGGAAAGAAAACAAGAAGAAAAAGAGGAGAAAAAGAAAAGATGATGATCGCGTGGCACGGTGGGCAGGTGCTACTCTCCTGACCCGACGCGTCTCCAAACCGACAACGCCTCGATTCCGAAGCCTCACCGAAGACGGCAACGCTCCCTCGAGCCACGCCACCGGTCAGGCATGAGTCGAGCTTTAATGGGGACTTGACCACAGGGACTCGGTCTGCTTGAACTTTTTTTTCCTTTTGCTTGATAATTATTTTCCGATTTCTTTCATTATTTTAATACCTATGCACATGCCTTGGTTTCACCTGGTCTTGTCTCAATCACTTCGCGTGTTGGACCGGGCGAACGTCACAGTGAGTGCTTGCAGAAATGGTCGTTGTTAACGAAGGTTATCCGAGGCGCTGGGTATCGCCGCGCTGGTGGAATATTTCCACCACCCAGAGTAAGGATACTGCAACTTCCTCTGCTGCTGTCACGTAGCGCCAATCTTCCAGGAACTATGAAAATTAAAACATAACCGCGTGGGTAGTACGTGCGCCACCCGCAGTGAGGAAACATAAAGGCCAGAATGGAAAAGAGGAAGAGGGAATGAGAACGCTATATCAACGTATTCGTTGTTCTTTTTTGTAAAAGACGCAATTTGTCTAAATTGCCCTTTGTAGTTGTTCCTCATACTAAGTGGGGAATAGCAGATTACGGAGTGAAAGAGGGAGTTGTAAATTAGTCTACGTTTACTGGGAGTATATGCCTGCATTTATTCATAATCCCGACAACTCTACAAAGTTTTTTGTGAATGTATGTTACATGATTATTCCATGACATATGACTAGAAAAATATAACACCGAGACTCTTAATGGTGTCCACACATTCTATTGTGCATGACCCAAAATACAAATCATATATTTGATATGATCCTGACATTGAAATAAGACTTACTTATTTTAGCGTATTTAGAGTGGAGAGAGTTAATATTTATCCAATTTTTTAGTTTACCTAGAAAAACGTTTCATGGCAGAGGCAGGTCTTCTTTAAACTAGAAAAAATATGCTATATCGTCTGCGTACATAATAAATTTAGCAGAAGTTTCGATACTTACTATATCATTCACGTATACGAGAAACAACACAGGCCCCAAAAAAATACCGCCCTGAGGAACTTCGAGTAAATTCGTTCAGTAGTAGATACAGCAATTTCAATTTTGTCATATTGGGACTGATATTCTAAATAAGACGTTATGAACATAATGGATACACTTGATGCCATAACGTTCAAGTTTATCTAGAAGAATTTGGTGATTTATCCTATCGAAAGCTTTGCTTAAGTCTATAAAATATACCTAACGTTAAAAGTTTTTTCCTCAAAATTTCTATTATTTCCTTCTGCAATTAAATAACTTCAGTTTCCGTGGATTTATGTTTCGAACCCGAACTGAGAATCAATAGTAGAGAGTACTTTTCAAAAAAAATGTAATAGTCGAGAATGCAATAAATTTTCTCAATGGTTTCGAAAAGACAGGAAGGATAGATATGTCGATAACGTAGTTTGTCATTTCGATCATCAAATTTTATATACTACGGATACTTTCGCAATTTGCATCCTTGTAGGAAATATACTGAAGACAAAATAAGATTGTACAGATGAGTTATACAATATAATAGCAGTCAACTAAATTTCACCGGCCCAATTTAGAAGATCCTCACAATGTTATTACGACTGTTTTTTTTATATTCATGAAAGTAGATAGTACTTCTTTAGTATCACATATTCAAAACATTGTCTTGTTTATTCTGGGGATATTATTTACGTTGAATCATATAGTACTTTTTTCCTATGTCACAAAACTAATCGATGAAACATATTCGTGCTCAGCATCAGAATAGTTCATCGCCTATATCTTTAATGACATTGCTCTATCTTGAGTTGGATTTTGTATTATGAGTGCAAATGTTCTCCATACGACTTCAAGTTGCTTTAACATGATATGTCAAATAGATCGGCATAATAGCGGTGTTTATTCCGTTTTAATTCTGTATTATGTTTCAATTGTTTAAATTCTAGCAACATTTTTTCATTTCTGGGTCCAAAATTATACAGGTAAATTTTTTTTGGTAAGTCTTAAGAGCCGTTAGTGACCATGGCTTTCTAGACCTCTTATTACAGTGAATTCTCGCGACAGAAACGAAGAAGCAATGCGTCTTTTTATCCTGTCTAAAAAAGAGGCTATAGCACCATCAACATCATTTCTTCAATACGTGACTCAAAGTTAATAGCCTCGATTCTTTCTCTAAACTTTTCAAGTGTTCTGGCGTCAATATTTCGGGACATTACTGAAGGTTAGTAGCCCTGTTCCATGGCACATTGTTATTAATGAACATAACTATGGGGAGATGATTCTTAACCCATAGCCCAGCACACCAGCACTATCAGCGGACTCACAGTCATTGGTTATAAACAGGTGGATTAATGTTGACGTTGAGTGATGAAACGCGAGTTTGATAGTCAGGACATTTGCTGTCTTACCCAAGCAGTCAAGGAGAATGCAGGGATTGGTGTTCCACGCGCCACACGCGCACGCCTTTCCTGTATAAATGATTCGAAGTAAATAACCAAAAGAAAGCATTGACGAACGCGCGTGCAAGATGCCATTTGTTTTAGGTTTTTGCTTTGGAAAAGTTACTACTGCTGAGGCCAGCACGTTGCGGCGCGTGGAACACCAATCCCTGCATTCTCCTTGATGCTTGGGTAAGACAGCAATAGGTCTATTATAACATTACTGAAATTGTTGACGTCAACAAGGAACTTGCAAAAGTCATCGGTGACTCGGGAAGCTTCGAACATGTTTATATTAAAATCCCCACCCAGATACAACTTACAGCTTTCTTCATTAGCAAAACGAAATAACTCTTCCAAAACATTTATAAACAACGAAATGTTTCCATTTGGCGGGCGATACAAAACAAAGTAAATAGAAAATTTTTTTCTAATACAAAGTATTTCATAGTTCGGTGTAACAACAGAGTAATCACAGAGGAGCACATAACCGGAAACATTAGTCTGCAGTGACACACACTGCCTCCACGAATAAGTCGCGATTTAAGGAAAAATTATAATAACCCGAAAGAACAAAAAAGCATCATCATCGTCCTTATACCATGTCTCTGTTAACATTATAACGGTAAAAGGAGTTTCGATTGAATCAAAAAACAGTGTAAGATCATCTTTCGAACGTGCAGTCTGTACATTTATGAATGGAAAAAGCTTTCAGTTTGTAAACTAGTCTGGATTTTCAAGAAATCATTTAGACCTTCTAGTGTCATGGTACCAAGATTTACAGCCATACTGAAAGAAAAGTGTACCAAAACGAATACTTTTTTCCTCTTTTTTAGGGTTAATAGATCTTATCAAGGACGCCTTCACATGAAATTTGAATGGCAGGGGCTCCATACGCCTTCCTTGCTAGAATCTTGCAATTTTGCACCCAGACATATCGCCACTGGAATTTACGCTTCCTCGACACAGCCATTCCGAGCAACCTTTTCAGAGGGACACAAATGCTCGTTCACATAAACGGGTGATTCTTCTGTCAGCCCGAGGTCCTGGCAAGTTATCCGTTTTTGCTTGCTTGTTAAGGACGCTATCTCTTTTATGTTGGCGTTGAAATTGAACTATCACGTTTGTTTTGCTCATTTCTTTAGTAGGAAATGAGCAACGCTCTCGCCCCCCACAGCTTGTGGAGGACTAGACGGGTGTACATGACGCTTGATGTAAATTAGCGCTATGCGAGAGATTACTTGATTGAAAACGTTGTCTATGTTTGAGAGGTATACCGCGCGCTGCCTGATCCGCCTGAATGGTTGCGAATGGCAACTTGGCGATTTGGTCTTGTTGAAACGCTTTTAAATGTACTCGTAGGCAGCTGCGCAATATGGCTGGAGTGTTTTAACATTTTGCGTATGTGTTTATGTGGTTGCGTCCCTTGAGTTGCTTATGTCAAAGCAAGCAATTAAAAAAAATATCGCGCGCGTGGCCGTATGGTTACCGTGCTTGTCTGTCGCGCGGAAGGCCTGGGTTCGATTCCAGCGAGCGGAGTTCTCTTTTATTTTTTCTTTCAATCTGGCGTTCTCGTGAGTTCGAGAACATTCTCGTGTTATCGAGTTCGGAATTTTGTACACGCAGTCAGTCTCGCTCCAGCGCTCGATCCTGCTGTTTCGCCGACATCGACGCCGGCGGCGGTTAACGTTCTTCTTTTTTTATTTTGGGCAGGAGTTCGCCCCCTTAAATATGAGTTTCTTCAGTTATTCTTCAGCCCATCACTTGTTTATTTGTGACAATATTAAACTCTTTGGCAGTTATATTTCTACTAGTCAAGCTGAATGAGCGTGTCAAAGATAACAGCATTTTAATGTTCATGAATAATTTCAAATTTCACTGCTCGGTTTCCGCTGAAAATGTTGGGTGCTTGTGGGGCGGTTTTCTTGTCGTGATTTATTTCGTATAAATGTCATTTTACTCGACAGGGTGTGAAAGATAACTGACGCTTTTTAGAACGCCTATTTCGACACGAAAGCGATTTCCACGCAGGTTGATTCCTGGAGGGCGCTCCAACGTGTGGCGCTAATCCCCTGCTTTTCGGGCGAGGCCCATTGTGGTGCTTGGAAAGGTTTCCGAAGTCCCAAGAAATAAAGGTCAAGGAGGGAAATGAGTGCAGATCGTGGAATGGAGAAAGAGAGAAACTCGTATTTTGTGTTTCACACTACGATGTAAAGCAAGGCACTCTACGAGCCATCTTAGCCAATCCAGTGCTCAGGGTGTGACACGTGACATCACGCTTCGTGCATCGCTCTGTACAACAGAAAGGACACGTGACATTCTATCAGCTGTGGACTGGCTGGGGTGAGTTGTAGCGTCCGTCGGGGGCCATTGTAACGAGAAGTGGAGTAATAGCTCAAAAGCAAATAACCCCCTCGGATTTGAGCGAGGAAGCCACACCGTCGAAGCTGTGTTTGAAGACGAGCCACGCATTTTACGTAGAGCGCTAGCGTCCGTTGCGCGGAGCAATGGATTACCAAGAGAGGGGTTCTTCAAGAGACATGGGTGCCATAATTATGGGAATGCTGACCTGGGCACTGGTCTCCGGTTTGTGCATTTATTTTGCTGATACAGACCATGTGATGTTTAGGTATTCGCCTGAAATATTCCATCAAACCCCATTCTTGTTCAATATTGTGATATTATCAACGAGATTCGCTAGAATTTATACTATTGTAAACGAAATAAACAATTTGCTGCGACATTTAAAGCTTTCTACCGCTGTCAAATGTTGACGTCACTATATTATATATGATAATTGTGTGGTTTCAGCTGGCGAGTATCCGCTCGTCAGCTGAAAAGAGCGTTCGCGCTCGGGACATACGCGATTGCATTTACCTTGCATACAAACATTTATACATTCAGGAAGAAATCAAAGACTGGTAAGAAGTGTTTAAAAAAATCGATAAAACAGAAATATGGAATTTTTTCTTTTTTTTCTTTCGAAAAGCGAGTAGGGTTTTAGCCAATCAAAACAAGCGCGGACTTATTTCAAGGTGCTTATATTCCTCACTAAACTCTGCAATGCAGAGAACGACACATGCCCGTGATCCTGTCTTTATGGTGAATTCTTTTGTTTGTAAGGAAATCTTGCAAATTACACCTGTCGCGTTTTATGGTCACGAGTTCACGCCTGGGCTAAATCTAACGAAGGCTCATTGTGGAGAAGGCGCCCCCAACAACACCCTCCAAGGAAAAAAAGCCGATATCTGCGTAGTAATGTCGTTAGTTGGGCGAGTTGGTAATGATTGAACATGGTTAAAATTGCGCACAAACAGAAAGGAACAGTGAAGAGGGAAGAGAGAAGAGACAAGCGCAAACTCACAACTCGATGTATTGAAGAAGAAAGAAGAACAGCCCGCGTTGTCAGCTCGAGCCGAGACCACGCTCGACGGGTGCCTCCGAGCACGCGGAGATATGGATTTCGGCAGCAGAGGACGGGCCCGATGCACATGCACTAAGCTGTAGTAATGTCGTTAGTTGGGCGAGTTGGTAATGATTGAACATGGTTAAAATTGCGCACAAACAGAAAGGAACAGTGAAGAGGGAAGAGAGAAGAGACAAGCGCAAACTCACAACTCGATGTATTGAAGAAGAAAGAAGAACAGCCCGCGTTGTCAGCTCGAGCCGAGGCCACACTCGCACGGGGCCCCCGAGCACGCGGAGGATATATACACACCATCAACCGCACTCAAACGAATGTAGAAAGGCCATTTCCTTGTCAGTTAGAGCCACAGAAGGATGGCTGACGCAACGCTCGCCTAGGCGGAGTATAGTAAACGCTTCAAAAATTTCCCTGGTATGTTTTTCGTAGAATCTGCCAATTATCGTGGTTTTTTGTAAGGACGGTGTACACTTACACGCTTGACAATGCAGAGGTAGGTGACCTCCACCGTAGAATTTAGAGAAAGATTGTGCTCCCTTAACCGGTCATTAATACACCGTCCTGTCTGTCCTACGTAGGATCTACCACAGGAAAGGGGAATGCTATAAACCACTCTGGTTGAACAGGGCACGTAAGGGCAGACGTGTTTCGTGCGGCACCTGTGTTTTTTAATATTTTCGACTTTTGCTCGAACTTTAGAACAAATTTGACCCATTTTTTGGGGTGCTGACATCACCAAGGGGACTCCGTACCTATTGGCTACCTGTTTGAGATTATGAGAAATTCTGTGTATATACGGAACCACCACCACTCTTTTTTTGTCGACATTACCTGCAGCTTTTTCACATCCTTTTACTTTTTTATCAGAGTTCCTACCACCTCAGTTAGCACCTGCGTTGGGAACCCAGACGCTGTAAGCCTCTCAATTTGAGCATTAAAACTGCATTTGATGGTGTGGAGGCATGACTTCTTTAAGGCTGAAGTAAGGCAGGAAAGAGCTATGCCTCTTTTTACGACTTTAGAGTGCGAGGACGTATAGTGTAGTAAACCTTTTTTAGAACGGGGTGAAAATGACCAGCACAGGTGGTTTGTTTGCAAAGATAGGGAAAGGTCTAGAAATTGCAACACACCTTCCTTAGGAGTTTCACAGGTAAAAATAAGCCCTGAACCGCACTTGTGGAATATGTCCATGATGCTACTAATTACATTATTGTCCAATGTCTTTTGGTACACCAGGAGGAAATCATCGACATACCTAAACACGTGAAGAACTGGCATAGACGCTATGGCCGTCTTAATGGCACGGTCGACTCCCGCAAGAAAAATGTCACTTAGGACCGGTGCAACGCAGGAGCCTATACAGACTCCCGACTTTTGCAAAAAAACCCGTTTTGCCACCCAATGAATGTCGAATTAAGATAGAAATGTAGCAGCTCAAGAAAACTTTCTATGGGTACACCACTTGAGTTCCGGAACGAGAGCTCACCGTGGGACTCGATGCATGACTTAACAGAGGCAAGTAGATGATCATGGGGAAGCGAATAAAAAAGGTCTTGGACGTCCACGCTGAAAACCCCGTGATTGGACAGTTCATTGGTCCTTAGTACTTCAACGATGGCTTCCGAATTGCAGACTCTAAAGGGATCCGTAATCTTCACACCCGAAAGGTGCTTTTGAAGATAGGCCGACATCTGCCGTTGCCACGACCCTCTTTCGGTGACGATTGCTCGGAAAGGGCAGGCTTCCTTGTGTGTTTTGGCACTAAAGAAGACCTCAAGGTGTAGCCCATCAGCTTTTTTGATGTTGCTTGCTAACTGGTTCAACGTGAAACGTTGACAAAGGAAGAGTGCCTGGCTCTTGGCCTTCTTCAGGACTATCTGCACTGGTCGAAAGTTCTGTATGAACCGCTGCGCATGCTTTCTCATTATACATGCCTTCGGGCAGTATAACAAATGAGCCTTCTTTGTCCGCTTCCAAGACACGCTGCTGGTTGTCAACCAAAAAGCAATCATCACCTGTCAGAGGTCTTGGCAACGAACTCGCCTTGAGCCAGACAGATCGTCAACACATTCGGAAACACATCTTAGATCTAACCTCTTAGAGTCTGCAATTCGAAGCCATCGTTGAAGTACTAAGGACCAATGAACTGTCCAATCACGGGGTTTTCAGCGTGGACGTCCAAGACCTTTTTTATTCGCTTCCCCATGATCATCTACTTGCCTCTGTTAAGTCATGCATCGAGTCCCACGGTGAGCTCTCGTTCCGGAACTCAAGTGGTGTACCCATAGAAAGTTTTCTTGAGCTGCTACATTTCTATCTTAATTCGACATTCATTGGGTGGCAAAACGGGTTTTTTTGCAAAAGTCGGGAGTCTGTATAGGCTCCTGCGTTGCACCGGTCCTAAGTGACATTTTTCTTGCGGGAGTCGACCGTGCCATTAAGACGGCCATAGCGTCTATGCCAGTTCTTCACGTGTTTAGGTATGTCGATGATTTCCTCCTGGTGTACCAAAAGACATTGGACAATAATGTAATTAGTAGCATCATGGACATATTCCACAAGTGCGGTTCAGGGCTTATTTTTACCTGTGAAACTCCTAAGGAAGGTGTGTTGCAATTTCTAGACCTTTCCCTATCTTTGCAAACAAACCACCTGTGCTGGTCATTTTCACCCCGTTCTAAAAAAGGTTTACTACACTATACGTCCTCGCACTCTAAAGTCGTAAAAGAGGCATAGCTCTTTCCTGCCTTACTTCAGCCTTAAAGAAGTCATGCCTCCACACCATCAAATGCAGTTTTAATGCTCAAATTGAGAGGCTTACAGCGTCTGGGTTCCCAACGCAGGTGCTAACTGAGGTGGTAGGAACTCTGATAAAAAAAGTAAAAGGATGTGAAAAAGCTGCAGGTAATGTCGACAAAAAAGAGTGGTGGTGGTTCCGTATATACACAGAATTTCTCATAATCTCAAACAGGTAGCCAATAGGTACGGAGTCCCCTTGGTGATGTCAGCACCCCAAAAATGGGTCAAATTTGTTCTAAAGTTCGAGCAAAAGTCGAAAATATTAAAAAACACAGGTGCCGCACGAAACACGTCTGCCCTTACGTGCCCTGTTCAACCAGAGTGGTTTATAGCATTCCCCTTTCCTGTGGTAGATCCTACGTAGGACAGACAGGACGGTGTATTAATGACCGGTTAAGGGAGCACAATCTTTCTCTAAATTCTACGGTGGGGGTCACCTACCTCTGCATTGTCAAGCGTGTAAGTGTACACCGTCCTTACAAAAAACCACGATAATTGGCAGATTCTACGAAAAACATACCAGGGAAATTTTTGAAGCGTTTACTATACTCCGCCTAGGCGAGCGTTGCGTCAGCCATCCTTCTGTGGCTCTAACTGACAAGGAAATGGCCTTTCTACATTCGTTTGAGTGCGGTTGATGGTGTGTATATATCCTCCGCGTGCTCGGGGGCCCCGTGCGAGTGTGGCCTCGGCTCGAGCTGACAACGCGGGCTGTTCTTCTTTCTTCTTCAATACATCGAGTTGTGAGTTTGCGCTTGTCTCTTCTCTCTTCCCTCTTCACTGTTCCTTTCTGTTTGTGCGCAATTTTAACCATGTTCGATACTCTGTGGTACTGGTTGACGTCCAGTGCAGGCGAGCACTTTGAATGGCGGATCGGGAGAGGAGGGCACTGGACGGCGAGGGGAGAACGCGAGAGCACTGGGAACGTCAGAGAGGAAAGGAGGGTGTTTCTCTTTTGCACCAGCCTTTCTAGTGCTCGCCCTTTCTTCCATCGCCAGGCGCTGACTTGGCCTTTACTGCACGCAACTAGTGTTGCACGGAATATAAGCTCTAGATTTTCTGCCTCACTAGCGAAAGCCACCTAGGCCAGAGGTTGGACACGACATTGGCGTCAAAGTTCGGCTAGAAGTCGCGTTCTCGCTGATTGGAGACGAGTCCCAACCGAACACTGCCGCGGCACTCGTCTCCAATCTGTCGTCCAACGGTTCGTTGCCCTTCGTTAGGGACGCGAGAAAAATTCAGCACTTCAGCTTTGTTTTCTAAGAGGTGTAGCCTCTAACCGAGCTTTCGGTGGCTCCAGTGAAAAAAAGAATACCGAATGTGGTCGAAATTCGTCGGTAGCCCTGCGCCAGGATCGCGCTAGATTCCCTTTGTTGGTTTGCTGCAGGTAAAATCCCCAAACTTCTATTTTACAGCTGTGCTTTTGCATGTGTTATCAGTATATCTGTAAGTACTAATAGGTAGATTTGTTTATGTTGTCGTGTTTTTGTTTTCCGCGATCAAACATCCCGTAACCAGACACTTGTTTACAAATTTGGTGGCTTGCTGCTTTACGAGGTTATTTGCCCTTTCTTCCAATCTCTATAACTTAGGATTGACAACTTATATGTCTTTGTTCGGATCACATCTTTGTCATTTCTACGCATGTCTTTGTGTGAAGGAAAGAAAGAAATAATTAATTACCGTCAAATAAGCAGTGTTCAGTCAACATAGAAGAGCCTCAAATAAAAAAGAAAGAAAGAAGAAACACTGAAGAACGTGAGTCAGGCTGATTGGGGCTTCTTTACCGGTTAAATCCAGAGTAATTTTCAAACCGAACTGTGGAGTGATTGCACGATATCGTTCGCTAAAACAGGCTAACGGTTTGCTAATTCAGAAGAATAAAGCTGCGTTTCTATACTGGCCGAAGTAAACTCAATCCAGTATGTGATGACGTGCTCTAACGTTCGGACGAATGCGTAGGATTGAGAAAGATATCTCCGCCTTTATGCAATCGCTATTGAATTCGTACGGATCGTCTGTTCTTCCTCTGCAAAAGGTTTTATTCTTGTTTTTTCTTAATCGATTTTCTGGAGACGTTTTAATAAAGGGAAATGGTTAGTAATTCCTTAAGTATTTTATATGTGTGGTGTCTGAAATATTCTTTCGCCCAGCTGGAAGGCAAAAATATTAGTCTGTGAACGTATATTTTAATTGTCTGTTGTTCTTTTCTTCGTTCAGAGAACATGACGTTCGCTGTGCGTCAACCACCTGCCCGATCTGAATTGTTAAGAAAGATAAAAGCTTTTTGGCTTTAGCAGGTCGTCCCCTTCTCTTATGTTCCTGTTATTTCTTCCCTAACGTATAACACCTTCTGATAAATTATTACAAAAGCTTAGAAATTTGATAGTGTTTCGCAACTCTTCACTGTTTGCGCGCGCGACACTAGGAAGCCATCATCGAGTTGAGAATCCTGCTGAAACTCTTTACGTTTTGGGAATGAAGTTTTCTAAGGCAGCGATATGTTTCTAAAAATCATTGTTTATTTGTAGCTATTTCTGATGTTCATGCTTTAAAGGGACATTACTTTGTCGTCTCTATTCATTTGGCTGATTTTCAATTAACAAAAGTTGCCGACATTAATTAGTTCTGCAACGGGGGTGACGGCATTCATTAAATAAACGAGAATCTTTAAAAAATGTACGTGTTTGTTGTTTAATGGGTAAGGCAAAAGTAGATGTTGTTACTTTTTACTGTATCTGACATCAACTGTATAAAAAAACATACATGTGATAAAAGAAATGCTCGTTCTTCAATATACATATCACCTATTAAAGGGTCCCTGCATTCATATTTCAGCGTCAAACTTTTTTGCGGTTTCCGCGTCTCTTGAGGTTCGGGGTAGCCAGCGCACACAAAGAGGGTAACTAAATATCGAGAGTCATATTTAACCGGACAACGCGGAAACCTTTTCCACCTACGGGGGCGACCCGCAGTGCCAAAAGCTCGCGATATGCGACCTCTTGTGATAGTGCGCTTACTATCGGGTCATGCCGCTAAAAGCTCCTTTTCCACTTGAAATACAAAATAAAAGTTGCGTGAGCCGTTTCAATTATTGGTAAAGGTAGTTTTTGTTCAACATTCTAGATCAGAAAGAAACAAGATGCAATTTATAAAGTATGGAAACAAGAAATGACTCGTGGACATACCGATCACCATGCGGGCGGAAAAGGTGGCGCATACTACAGGTTTTCCCGCTCATTTTAATCCAAGTGACGGAAAATTTAATCCAAGTGCCACCCAATTTAATCCAAGTGCCACATAATTTAATCCTTGCGCTACCCAATTTAATCCCGGGGTCAGTCAATTTAATCCACAATATGTATATGCACTTATTGTGTTCTGGAACGACCTCAAGGATGACGCCTGGAGGGCGAATTGTAGGACGACCTCAAGGACGACGTCTAGGACGACCTCAATGACAACTTCAGGAAGACCTCGAGGACGACGCCTAGAGGACGTCATTTAGGACGACCTCAGGGACAATGGCTGGGACGACCTCAAGGACGACTTCTAGGACAACCTTGAGGGCGACGTGTAAGGCGACCTCAAGGATGCGTTTAGGACGACCTCGAGAACAACCTCTCGAACGACCTCAAGATTGATGTCAAGACGACCTTAAGGACGACGTCTAGGACGATTTCGAGGACGACCTCAAGAACGACGTCTAGGACGACCTCAAGAGCAACTTCTAAAACTACCTCGAGAATGACACTTAGAGGACGTCGTCCTCTGTGTCATCCTCGAGGTAGTTTTAGAAGTTGCTCTTGAGGTCGTCCTAGACGTCGTTCTTGAGGTCGTCCTAGATGTCGTTCTTGAGGTCGTCCTAGATGTCGTCCATCAGGTCGTCCTAGACGTCGTCCCTGAGATCGTCTTAGACATCGTTCTTGAGGTCGTCCTTGAGGTCGTCTTAGACGTCATCCGTGAGGTCGTTTTAGACGTCGTCCATGAGGTCGTCCTATATGTTGTCCTTGAGGTCGTCCTAGACGCCGTCCGTGAGGTCGTCCTAGACGTCGTCCTAGATGCCATCCCTGAGGTCATCCTTGAGGTCGTCCTTAAGATCATCCTAGACGTCGCCCGTGAGGTCGTCCTTGACGTCGTCCGTGAGGTCGTCTTAGACGTCGTTCCCGAGGTCGTCCCTTAAGTCGTCCTTAATGTCGTCCTAGACGTCGTTCGTAAAGTCGTTTTAGACGTCGTCCGTGAGATTATTCTAGACGTCGTCCTCGAGGTCGTCCCTCAAGTCGTCCTTGAGGTCGTCCTAACGTCATCCGTGAGGTCGTCCTAGACGTCGTCCTGAGGTCGTCCTAGACGTCCTGAGGTCGTCTGTGAGGTCGTCCTAGAAGTCGTCCTAGATCGTCTTGAGTCGTCCTAGAGTCGTCTTGAGGTCGTCCTAGACGTCGTCCTTGAGGTCGTCCTTGAGGTCGTTCTAGAGTCGTCCTTGAGGTCGTCCTAGACGTCGTCAGTCGTCTAGACGTCGTCCTTGAGGTCGTCCTAGACGTCGTCCTAGACGTCGTTCTAGATGTCGTTTTGAGGTCGTCCTAGACGTCGTCCTGAGGTCGTCCTAGAGTCGTCCTTGAGGTCGTCCTAGACGTCGTTCCTGAGGTCGTCCTTGAGGTCGTCCTAGACGTCGTCCTGAGGTCGTCCTAGATGTCGTCTGTGAGGTCGTCCTAGAGTCGTCCTTGAGGTCGTCCTTGAGGTCGTCCTAGGTCGTCCTTGAGGTCGTCCTAGACGTCGTCCGTGAGGTCGTCCTAGATGTCGTCTTTAGGTCGTCCTAGACGTCGTTTCTTAGGTCGTCCTTGAGGTCGTCCTAGACGTCGTTCCTGAGGTCGTCCTTGAGGTCGTTCTAGACGTCGTCCGTGAGGTCGTCCTAGATGTCGTCTTTTAGGTCGTCCTAGACGTCGTTTCTTAGGTCGTCCTTGAGGTCGTCCTAGACGTCGTCCTATACGTTGTCCTTGAGGTCGTCCTTGAGGTCATCCTAGACGTCGTCCTCTAGGCATCGTCCTAGACGTTGTTAAAATAAGTTCGCTGGCCTTCCATCTTCACGTGAAGTGAAAGGGCTCTACATTTTTTCTATTAATATTCGAATCAAAGATCGTTTACCTCGGAAGTATCGCGGACACCAAAGGGAGCCGTCGGACGAGAAGGGCTCACTGGAAGGACTTCTGGTCCGACGCTGCCCTCTGGTGTCCGGGGTAATTGAAGTGGAGTATAAAGTAACTCAAAAGTAATCGAAAAAGTAATCAAATCATCAATATAGCTAATAATTATTAAATTGGCTGTATAATGATCCAAAGTAATCAAAATACTGGGTCAATAGCAGCTCAAACCATTTTAAAAGGTAATCATAATGCAAATTCAGCTCATAAGAACGCAATTGGTTCGATATTAGCTCAAAGTAATCAAGAATCATCAAACTGTCAATTAATCTGAAATAATGTTTGTTGGTCAATAGTAACTCGAAGTAATCAAGAGTAATTGCAATGATAATTGAGCTCATGATAGATAAATTGGTAACGCAATAACTCCAATACTTAAAATTGTCACCAATATGTTAATTGGGCGGATTTAAAGTCCATTGGGTTAATAGTAAATAAAAAAATAATCATCATGTCAATTATGCCCACAATAAATCAATTGGTTCAAAATTATCAGAAAATAATCAAGTCTTATTGCAATGTCAATTAAGCCGAATTAGGATTAATCGGGACAAAATAGTAATAAAAATGTGAATCGAGCTCTTAAAAGATCAATTGGTTGAATGTGACATCAAGGTAATCAAGAGTTACCAAATTGTGAAATAGGACAAATTCATTGGGTCAAGATAACTCAGATTAATCACAAGAGTAATCATAATATACATTAGGCTCATAATAAATAAGTTTGCATGAAGATAAGCTCAAAGTAATCAAAAGAGTCATCCCAATGTCATTTCGGTCGATTTCAAGTCCACTGGGTTAAAAGTAACTCGAAGTAATCAAGAGTAATAATAATGTCAACTGAGTTCATTATAGATCAATTGGAGGTATAATAACACGAAGTAATCAAAAGAGTAGCCAAAATGTCAGTTAGGCCGAATTAAAGTCCATTCGGTCAATAGTAAGTCAAAGTAATCAAACAAGTAATTGTGATGTCAATTGAGCTAATAATAAATACTTTTGTTAAATATTAGCCCAAAAAATCAAAACAGTCATCGCAATATCAACGAGGCCTAATTAAAGTCCTTTAGATCGAAAGTAACCCTAAGTAATCAAGAGTAATAATAATGTATGATTGAGCTCACAACCGATAAATTGGCACTATAATTACACAAAGTAAACAAGAGTTGCCAAATGTCACTTAGGCCGAATTAAAGTCAATGGAATTGAGAGTAACTCGAAGTAATCAAAAGAGTAATCATATTATCAATAATCATCACATAAAAATTCAATTCGTTGAAGATTACCTAAAAGTAATGAAGAGTCATCACAATGCCATTTAATTCGAATTCATGTCCAATGGTTGAAAAGTAACCCGAAGTTATCAAAAGAGGAATAATATTGTCAACTGAGTTCATTATACATCAATTGGAGCAATAATAACACGAAGTAATCAAAAGAGTAATCATAAATTGCAACTGTACTTGTATCATCTGGACTGTGGCAATGTTAAGTAGAGTAATAAGAATGGTTAAAGAAAACGTCCCTTCAGCTAATATAAAATCGGGTGCGCCACAATAACTCAATATTACAAAAAGAGTAATCAAAATATCAACTAAGCCTCGTCAATAGTGGTACTAGTAACTCCAAGAAATCACAATACGGATCAAATGATCAGTTGTCCCCCCGAAAATCTAATTGTATAAAAAATTATTCTAAGTTACCAAATGTGCAAGGAAACACGACCGCCGAAGACAATAAGTGCATATATATATTGTGGATTAAATTGACTGACCCCGGGATTAAATTGGGTAGCGCAAGGATTAAATTATGTGGCGCTTGGATTAAATTGGGTGGCACTTGGATTAAATTGGCCGTCACTTGGATTAAAATGAGCGGGAAAACCTGCTTAGAAAGGTAGCGGGATCAGGTGCACCGATGAGCGGCAGAAGCGAGAAAGGTCCCGAATGTACGCGGCGGCGCTTTTGCGGTCGTATACTGGCTTGAGGATCCGACCGGTTCCGAGCGTTTCGAAGGCCTTCGCGAGCAGGTTAGGCTTGCGCGGTTTGGCCGTTTGGCGGTATGGCAGCGCCAATTGGCTCCCGTTCTGAAGTGATCTTTACCCTGTGTTTGCCGTCGTTTGTGGCCAATGAAGTGTCAATGTCGAATTAGCGCTTAATCGCATAGCAAATGCAATCCGAGCCGCCCTGGCTGTTCGCTTTTATATAGCCTATCCAAAACTTGATTTAGTGGCGCCCTCTGGAGCCGTCGACACGGAGTGCGGCAGCCGTGAGCGCTCGCTAAGCTCACTAGCCCCTCCTCTAGTTCACGGCCACTCAAGCGACCAAGGGCGTCATGAAGGAGGTTATTTTTCTGCGTCTTTTTGTAATTTTATTTTGCCTATAACTTTTTAAAATAAAGCGATATTTGAGAAAAAAAAAGTTTCTTTAAGTTACTACGTTGAGTGCGCTCAGGTTCGGTGCAAACTAAAAAGCAGTAAAAAGTCCTTGCAGGGCCCCTTTAATAAATACTGTTTTACCATACAGTTGTCGAAGCCCTGCTGAAAAAGGTGGCCATTATTGGCGCAGTTCGAGTTTATCCTGATTAACATAATTATAAAAGCTAGGCTAATATTAAATTACAATCTTAGAAAATCTGGGCTAATAATAAATAATAAGATTATAAAATTCATATTTTATTGGTTGCCTGTATTGCGAAAAATTGGTATGTAACTGGATAACTACAATGGAGAAATTGGTTTGTGATTGGATTACAATATTGGAAATGCCGGAATATAATTGGTTAACATTATGACACTAATATGGTGTATCATTGGATACCAATATCGGAAATCGCGGCATAATCATTGGACACCTGGATATTAGAAAATCCTTAGATATATTATTGGAATCCAATATTGTAAATTATGGCGTAATATTGGCTAGAGATATTGGTTTTGAATAGGATAAATAGGAATGCCAAAATTTGAATAAAAACAGCAGTTACCCCAGATCGTCATTGGCCCAATATCGGAAATTTCACTATTCCAAGGTTGGAGCGGGTTGCGACCCAGTATTTCGTTTAATATTGAAATCCAATGAATCCAATATTGTGCCAACGATGGGCCAACACTGGTGTCCTGCCTGGGATAACTGCTGCCAAATGTACTGGGGCGGAGGGCTCGTCAAGCCGTCTAGCGCGTTTTTGTTTTTTCTCAACCCCACCATTCCATTTATTAGGATATAAAGATGAGTTTTAATATATATTACTATTATTATTATTATTACTATTATTATTTTATGTATTTATTTATTTTATATTATTATTATTATTTTATTATTATTATTATTAGTATTATTACTATTATTACTATTATTATTATTATTATTATTATTGTTGTATTCTAATAATATCATTCGTTGCGGAGATGCCGCCTAGTAAAGGCGCATGTCTGATATGCTCTCGCTGCTTTTACGGACGACGAAGATTTCTGCGCTTCTACTGAGTGCCGAATTCCCGCGCATACGAAGTGAGTATGCTTTCCGGAGACCGAACACTCATTTGTTTAGCGTCAGGTGAGCTCATTTGTCTGCCTGAGCAGTGTGACGATCAATGGTGGAGCTAGGCCTAACGTCAGCGGCGTGGTCTCCGGTGACCCCGGCGACCTGTCCACCCGCTCTCCTCCTCCGCCATTGGCCTCTCCTACACGTCCGGTGAGGCTGCCAGCCTCCTGACCCAATAACCTCGACGCACGTGAGGCGCCCACTCTTCAGCCCCTCGATCCCTTCTACTCGACGCGCTGGAAGGAACTTCTTCCCGAGGGGTTCCTCCCTCAATGCAGAACAACGCTCTGTCTCTGCCCTGTGCAGGAGACAGCAGGCAGACCTCCAGGCAGGCTCCATCGCCTGCCTGTGAGCGAAAGTTCATAGCTTGCGCGATGTGCTTGGCAAGCGAGCACGAATTGATGCTGAAGCTCATGCACGGCCCTGTGGTGGAACAACATTTGGTGCGGCCCTGCGCTTCCTCCGCGTTCGGCCACTTCGGCTACTATCCGCAATGTGCAGGTGCACCAGTGAACGTGGCGTCGAAGGACGATACGCTGCCTGTGCTTGAGCCGCATGAGCTCGAAGGCCGCATCTCTGCGCTGGTTAGCATGGCGTCGGAAGATGATGCTCTGCCTCTTAATGCCAAACCCAATCAGATTCGAAAACTCAATCCCTGCGCAAGCCGGAGCGTCCAAGGCATGCAAGCTGAGCTTTGTCCCCTCATCCTCCCGCCGGAGAGCATTGTTTGTGACCAAGCTGAATGCGGTCACCGCTTAGCCTGATATCGTCGGGCATCTGTGTTCACTTGATGTGGAGAACTTGAAGTGCCACCGACTGACTACTCGGTGCACTACCTACGCCTCCGCCTACGTCTCTGTAGCTGCCGAAGACTTCGAGCTCTTTGACCCTGCTTGTGGCCGAAAGATTGTCTTTTTACGCCTTTCAGAGTCGCACTTCGTCAAGAACTCCTCACTCGTCCGAAGAAGCCCCTGCCTAACACTAAATACATAGATGAGTAACATCGATTTATTTTATCAGAATGTCCATGACTTGCGGACGAATGTCTGGATGTTTGTTTACCAACATTACTCTCTCTAATTACTCAATCTTTTGCTTAAGGGAAACTTGGTTATGTCCTAAGGTGCTAGTCCATCCGACTGCTTTCCGCCCGGTTTTGATGTCTACCGTCAGGATAGTGATTTCTTTTTCCGTAGCCGAGTAGGAGGCGGTGTATTTGTCGCAGTTGACAGATACGAAGGCGTGAGGATTTGGAAAGATTTACCTAGTCTCTGTAGGTGAAAATTGAGTGTTCTAAGAGAACGTAATATAATAAGTATGTTTTGCCTTCTCCCGCAGACGACGCCAGATAATTTCCACATATGTCTCTGCTGACATTGAAAAAACAATCAACAACTCACAAAGAAGCAAGATCTTCACCTTGGGGAATGTTACACACTCCTGGTATAAACTAGACACAGTTAAATGTCCTTACAGACAACTTTTATTGTAAATAAAGGTGCAACCATCTCCTCAACTTTACTTGTTTGTTTAGATGTTATGCAGCACAATAACATTCTAAAACGGCCATAGTAATGCTTTAATTTTATGCTTTTTCAAACACGGACGGTGTACGAGTTGGTGTTTTTAGTGCTATCCCGATCCGGCTGAAGCCTCTATTCGGCTAGAAGTTTCGATTCGGCTTACGTTCCAGTTCGATTACATCCTAAGTTCGGCTAGATGTTTCAATTTGACTGGACGCTTCAGTTCGGCTACATGATCTCGATTCGGCTACATGCTTTACTTTAGATAGATTTTCAGTTCAGCTACTTGAGTGAACATTCTATGGTTCCTGGGGATAAGCTATCACGCTGCTCTTGATGTATTTCTTTTTGTTTTTGATTCTTTGGTCCTCAGTCCCTCTAATAGCCCTTCCCCATACACATCATCTAATTATTCAGCGGGGGACTACACTGGAATGTATCAGCATCTGTCGGATATTTACTGCAGGCTTCTATCTTGGAGTCGTCTGATGTCGACGACCAAGTATATCTCCTCACAAGTGTTGTTTAGGAGGCCATGGAGATATATGTTCCTCTCAAATATATCTAATAAATCTCGCTTCTCTAACTGGTTGTGAAGTCAGAGCTTTTAAAACGGAGATACTTTTTTTTGCACAACAAGTTTAAGAAAAGTGGTCTTACAAAGTGGGAAGTTGAATATAAACTTGTAGAAAGCAATGTAAGAAAATTTTAAACCGTGATTGCCAGACGCACTGTGCCTCGGTAGAAATCAAATCTTGTTAAAAATCCGAAGATATTCTGAAGGTACTGTAAATCCCGCTTGGGGATGACTATTGGGTCCAAAATCGACTTGAATCAGCATAGCCACAGTCCGAAGGGCATGCCTGAGTTGTTTGCGGACCAGTTTGCGTCAGTCCACAATAAGAATAATAATTGCTTCTCAAGTATGTTCCACACTTGGATGAGCTTGGTGACCCATTAGGTTCTGTTGTTGTGGATAAGGAATGCGTTGGGTTATGAATTAAGAAAATAGAGACCCACATTGTCTGCAGGTCATAACGAGATACCCACTGGAATTGTTAAATGTTATCATAAAGTATTGTATACCTATACTGTGCAAATTTTTATTAACTGCTTGATGTCAGGAATATTTCTCGACAACTGGGAAGTGGTGGTGGTTGTTCCGGTCCTACAATCTGGAAATAATGGTGACGTTCTTAATTACAGACCGATTTGTTTTACTGTCTTCTTTTTTCCAAACGCTCTGAAGTGGTCGATCCATCAATTCCTCTCCTTTAAGTTTCGAAGTATAATCTTTCCTAATCAGCATGGCTTCATGTCCGTCAGATCTACATCTACCAATATCGTATGTTTTACGTCTGCTGCATCTGAAGTAGTTTGTGTTAGTGGTCAGCTTGGCGTTTTTATTTCGACCTGAGTAAGGCCTTCGGCGTAGTCAACCACAACATCCTCATATACAACCTTTTCTTGTATAGAGTATGTTGTTAGGTATACAATTTGTTAAACATCGATTTGTCCAACAGGGAAGCGTACGTCCGCGTCAACAATACTACCTCGTCCTTGTACAAGGCACGCTCTGGAGTACCTCAGGGACCTGTCTTGGGCCCCTTCTTTTCAATATTTTTGTTAATGATGTCTCTCAGGTTAGATCAAACTCTTCACTACTCTAGTGAAGTCTGATGATATAAAGCTTTTAAAAAAGTCGACCTTAGCGGATTGCATCGCGCATCAGAATGACGCATATTTCTTCGATCACTAGAGTTTAGATATAATGATATTCATTTGAATCATTCTAAAACAAAAGTAGTGACATTCTCGGAAGACCAACGATATATTTTTTCATATAGTTATCACTGGCGAACTGCTGTCTCGTATAAGTGAACTGAGGGACCTTGGTGTTGTTTTTATTCAACCCTGAGGTTTTGATTGTCGCGTTACCAGAGAGGTTCAATCGGCCCTTGCGCACGTTAGGTGCAGCGTCTCGCATAACGAAGGAATTCAAAAGCCCGTCCGCTTTTTTCACGGTGTACTGTTCCTTAGTTAGATCCTTGCTAGAGTCGGCCTCGGTTGTTTTAAACGGCATTTGTCAAAACTAACAATTGATATATCAAGCGAGTCCAAAATAAATTTATTTGCATTCTTATCATTTCATCTGTTATCTGCTTCAATCTGTTATAACATAAGAAGTGAGCTTGTTAGCTTTTTTTAGTATTTCTGAGACAATCCGATAATGTTAGTATCGATACATTATAGAACATGTTAAAATGTGAAATCTGTGACCAAGTTGATAAATACATTACATTTAGTAAAATCCTCAAAAAACTAAAAACAAGCCTTGGGTAACAAAAGAGGTGCAACTGATTATCACATGAAACACGATCATCTTGGTGGGCTAGTTGGTCAGATCATTATGTTTGATGATCATGCGCGAATTGACATGCGATATAGGATATAACCGGAAGGGTAGACAAGGGAGACAGGATGCGAGCGCTGTCAAAAAAGTGAGGTTGGCTGAAAAAATGAGTTGCTAATAATACTAAGAGTTTTGAGCTGCACGCTTAGCTGACTTTGATATAGGCAGCTCTTTTAGGGCTCAGCGCTCTATCCTGTCTCCCTTGTCTATCCAGCCTGCCTTGTCATTTGCGCTGTTAATTCAACCATAATTATCACATAGAAAAGAAGAGCATACCTTCGATATAAGAGATGAGGGGTTCCAATCCAACAGGGTGATATTAGAAACAAAAAAACTATTTTTAAATCTACAATAACAATATCCAAAACCGGGTGTTACACGCAGTTAGAAGCTAAATTAAGAAAAAAATAAACAAAAGAATTCTAGAAGTTTGTAAAACAACCAAAACGAACACTCTCTGCCTCTTCTTTTGGTGGGTGATGAACTCATCGAGGATATAGCCTTGTTGTTGCGAGAACTTAATGTTCCGAAAGCAATCGGACCAGATAACATTACTCGGTTATATTAAAAAAAAACACTTCTGAGGATTTGGCGAATTACTTATGTGTTCGTTTAAATAAATCTCTAGTGGAACAAAAGCTTCATCTGATTGAAATATGCCAAACGTGGTGTCCATGCACAGAGTTAGGAGCTAAAATCTCTGTGGAAAACTATAGACCTATTTAGTTGATGTGCATTTGCTGCAAACTAATGGCACACGTCATTTATCGTTAATGTCATTGCTCATTTAAACGTCGAAATGTTTCCTATCGGAGATCAACACGGATTTCGTACTGGAGCATCCTGTAGCACTTTACTTGTTGATGTTTTTTCATTTTCTTGCTGGAGTCATTGCCGCTAGAGACGAAGTGAATATCTTTTGTTTTTGAATTTTAAAAATGCATTTGACCTTGTAGATTATGATCTGTTATTTTTATAAACTTAGCTTGCTGTCGCTGGATAGAACGTACTGGCTTGGATCAAAGATTACCTAAGTGGACGAGAGCAGTGTGTCGTTCTCGGTGAGGAAAAATGTGAGAATGTAAAGTCGAGTCTGGTGTCTCCAGGGCTCGGTACTGGGTCCTCTGCTCTTCCTGATCTTTATAAACGACATTACTTATGACATACAATCATATATTCGACTATTTGCAGATGAGTGTGTTACTTATATATAAATAATGATTTCAACGATTTTAATACTTGACAGAGTGATCTAGAAAAAAATGTATGTATGATGTAAAGATTGGAGAATGAACATATATGGTAAAACATTTTTTGTGAAAATCCTAGGCCGAGGTTTTGACAGACGACGACGACACCTCAGTCTCGGGTTTTTCACAAAAATGATTGATATACACCAGGTCACTTGCGCCCATACGTTCTGTTCTAAATGTTAAAAGTTCGTGTTTGTTAAATTCACCAATAAAAAAATCTCACTACTTCCGTCTACATGACAAATAATGAAATAATTAAACCTAGCTCAAATGTAAAATGCCTAGGTGTTATATTATCTAGTAATTTAACGTGGACGGGACAAGTTAAAATGAGAACCCTAAAGCAGGGGTGCACAACTAAAACTTGGGCGGGCCCAAAATGCGTTTATTGAAAAACTGTGCGGGCCGCAACCAGTGCGACGTGTTGCACACTTGGGCTGCAGTCTGGCTTGCGATATCATGCGTCATCGAACTCGTTGCCGTCTGTAGCGGATCTCTGTCATCTGTCATCCGTCGTGGCAGATCGAAGGCGCTCCTTGTTGAGAGTCATCAGTGAGAACGTCTGCTCAGAAGACGTATACGCGCTCCCGAAAAGTGACGGCGGTTTTCAAGGCGCGGCCCACCAGACGTTTCCGTAGAACTCATGCAGCTGAGATTCGCGATGCATAGTCTTCCGCGCTGGTGGACACTGGAGGTCGATGTCCTCCAGTTGCATCGTCGGATCGAAGTCCTCTGATCCGACGATGCAGCCCTCAACTATCTCAACGAGAAGGCAGAGGGTCGATAGCCTCCGTGGTGAAGGAGGGTAAGGGGATCTGTTTAGAGAAAGCAAGACGTTTTCGCGTTCCGTGTACAGACATGTTGAGACGGAGCCACTCAATGGAAAGAAACGGCTGCACACGCTGTTTTATTGTTGTCAGCGGTACTAGTGGGAAGGTAATATTTGAACTGAGAAATCGTGGTTCCTTCGCCGAAGAGTGAGAAAAGTTGGTCAGAAGGTTTCACTGCTGCTTGCAAAGCGGAGCGGGCGCTCGGTGGATTGGATGGCATAGTAAGCACTTTTCTGCGCTGATCCGGGCCATGGGCCGCTAAAAAAACGCGCGCGGGCCGCATGCGGCCCACGAGGCCGTATGTTAATGCACCCTTGCCGTAAAGGCTAAATGCATGCTTAATTTTGTATGCAAAAATGTTTGGCAAGCTTCCAGGCAAATTAGAGAAACTGTATACTTTACGAAAAACCGTCCATGTATAGAATACGCCTCAGTTGTCTGGGATCCAGACCAAAATTATTTAATGGACGAACTTGAAAAGGTACAAAATCAATGCGCAAGATTCGTATTAAACTATTAGGAACTTGGAGCGAGTGCCACTAACATGAAAGAGGCCCTATATTGGGAGAAACTCAGTGAGCGTAGAAAGATGTTTACATTGAAATTTTTAGATGATATTTACAACAATAGGCTTTAAGAGATATAATTTATATATAATGTTTACATGAACCGTGTTATATGTCCGAAAGAGCAGATCACCCAAAGAAAATCAGACCGTACTCTTGCCGCACCGACACCTTTGCATTTTCTTTCTTTCCGAAAACCATCGAAGAATGGAATGGGTTGCACGAAAGATGTCGCTTGCGGCATATTTGTTTTTTAATTCTCTCAATTGTGTAGTGTGTTTATAGACAGTATGTCTTATTTCACTTTAATTCATTTATATTTACTTCCTAGAAAAGTGCTTTTGTGTGTCTGTGTAGCCCTAATTGTGCTTCTAAAACATTTTCATATGATAACCCACCCTCTGCAATAATGCCTTACGGCGAATGCAGGTTTTTTCTGTAAATAAATAAATAAATGAATTACACATAAATAAATACAATATTGCTACCTGAGAAGGATGCTCCTTGAATAAACTTGGAGGTAACTCGCACACTCGTCAACTTGTTTAGAAGTTGCGAGTTACCCCTAATGTTGGCAGCTCGTCAACTTGTTGAGACTAGCAGCAGCGTCGGGTAAAGTCAGACTTGTTGTTTTTGTTTAAGACCCTGCACAGGCTTGATTAACGCTCCCAGCCTTCTGTCCTGAAGTGAGCCTTAGAGTTCCACGTGTGCCTAGACGGCTTCAATAATCTTTTTATATAGCTCGACATTTTAGCACTTATACCCCGATCCAAAGATCGGCTGAGTATTATAACCGTTACGCTGACACACTTGATAGTTTTAACTCACGCGGGTGCAAATTCGAAACGCTGTTTGCAACTCCTCTTGCAAGAAAATGATGCTCAGTTGAAGGGTTGATGTTTGTCAGCGTACGTTATCCAAGTATTTGCTTTTTGCTCTCCCACCTGGTGGTCTCTCTGTTATGTGCTTTTGGTTTCCATAGTTGATATAAGTGTCTTTCGTACTTGTTGATATTCTTAGTCTCAGACTGGTGGACTACGTTTCCCTGTCTACACTCGTGTGTATGTGTGATTGTATGTGTGTGTTTTAGAGCGCAGCTCTTGAGGCGCCCGTTTCCTGCTTGAGCGGCGTCGCCGTCGCCGTCGCCTCGGCGTAACCGCGCGTTGCATTATGGAACGTTTTCCATACTGACGTCACATGTGACATTACGTGTGACGCCACGAGGGTCCCGAGTGACGTCACGAGGGTCACAAGGGAGGAGGAGAAAAGGAGAAAATTGTTCCGGTAAATTTAGCAAAACATTTCCCGCTAAATTTAGCGGAACAAATTTCACGCTAAACTTAGCGGAGATGTTTTTCTGCTAAACTCAGCGGGGAATTATTTCCGTTTCATTTAGCGGAAAAAGTTTTTCTGCCAAATTTAGCGGAAAATATTTCCTGCTAAATTTAGTGGAAAACTTTCTCCGCTAAATGTGTTGGAAATAATTCTCCGCTAAATTTAGCGGAAAAACATATCCGCTACGTTTAGCGTGAAACTTTCCGGCTAAATTTAGCGGAAAGAATTTCCCACTTAATTTAGTGGGAAAAATTCCCGGCTAAATGTGGCTGAAAAATGTGTCCGCTAAATTTAGCAGAAAAAATTATCTGCTAAATTTAGCGGAATAATTTCCCCGCTAAATTTAGTGGGAAATGTAGCGGGCAGGGGAGGATGTGGCATACCCTCCCCTCTATACCCCTCCCCTCCTCCTCCTCAAGAACTGCGCTCTAATTCGGCATTACAGGTAGTTGTAACACGTCTTTAATCTTTTCGCCTGTTTTTAAGTGTGCCAGCACTAAGACAGATTGGTTGTTCCCGGACACAATAATAAACACTGATTGATTGATTAATTGCATTAATAATAAAAATATACTAATAATGATATTTAATTTTAATAATAATGATATTAGGTTCTGTTGAGAAACCGGCAGCAGCAGCAAAATGTGGTCTTTAACCGTTCCACGTATTTTCCCTCAGCACACCGTTCTTTTTCCCAGCCAACCGAGCGGTTGGGAAGAGCTTGCACTCTTGCCCCCTTCCTCCATCTCTGGGTACGGCCCTGCTTCCGGTATCTAAGCACTGCTGCCAGTTTTCGGCTAAATTTTGGTTTTTTGTGCTGTCTAGCAGAATAAATTCTCGTTTTGCGAGGTGGTGTGATTTTTAGCGGTTTTCTAATTACGTTAGCTTTTTTTCCGGTGATCTACAATGTTTTCCAGTTTGCAGTTATGAGATATGTATAGCTTCATTTCTGTCGCAAGGTAGATCATGGGGTTATCAATTTAGCTGACACTTGGAAAAATTGCGGGCAGTGAGAGTAACGCTTTTGTCGGTAATGAAGATATTACATTGGCCAACTTTAGCACATGATTTCAGCTCATTTGTACGTGAGTGTATGAATTCATTTTTTTAAACTGCGATATAAAATGTACTCGGTTAACTATTGACAATATTTCATAAAACACACTCTCTATAATTTTTCACCTTTGAAACTGGTTACTGTTGGCTTCTAGGATATACAAGTCAATATGTCTACCAAAAATATAGCATTTAGAAAATCATATGAATGTGGTCAATAAAGTTTTGAACTGCAACCAAATATTCCACTACAATTCGGAATGATGGATGTGTACGTCGGGAGGTATGGCAACTGGGAGCCTGCGACAAGATAGTAGCGGCACGGTGCGGCTCCCAGATGAAATATTTCACATTGACCAGGACCGGACTGTTACATATATTCAGTAAAGCAGCGAACCTCAACTTTCCCGAGCACAATGCTATACAAAACATTCAAAGACACAGTTGGCGCAATTTTTTTTACACGCGTCCTGGAAATATAAAACATAGATTTCCTCCATGCGCTGGCGAAAAGCGCCGTAATCATCTCAATCCCTGTACGTCTAATGGATTCATCGGGGAGCGAAGATCAATCCAATATTAAGAGGGAAGAAGGTACTTAGCATGTGGATTTTATCAAATACTAGGACTGATGAATGACGTTCCGTAGAGATTTCGGAACATCCAAACACACAAGCGCTTTGAAGCATCTTCGGACGCAGATAAACAAAAGACACGTCTGTTTGCTGCCGCCGTGGCCGCTCAGTACGGCGCATTCCTGTGCGCTTTGCTTAGGAAGATCGAATCTGGCCAATTTGTTTCGATTGTTTCTTTTACATGTTTTTTTGTTCTTGAGGGCGTCAACCCGACACGAGCTCTTTTCGCTGACTGTGCTACGGTGGCATTTAGTGACCGTCTATTTGTTTTCTATTTTTCCCGTGAGCGCATGCCGTCGGCATCGAATAATACAAAGAATGGCATCACCCTAAACAGAAGGACGTATATTCACCCTACCGCTCCCAACTGAGGGAGACACGGTGAACAGAACTGCGCAAAACTCAGGAAGGCACGATTGAACTCGAGCTCCCAGCAGCTCGTCCGGGTCGAATGAAGGAAAACATAAAGAGGGCAACGCTGGCCATGGTATGTTTTGAATGTCACGGGGCCAAATCTTTACTAGCTAGATCGAGAAACAATTCCGTGAAAAGGCACGGAAGCGGTGAAGAAAATGGAAGCGCATTAGAATAGGACGGAGCGGGCAGCGCTTCACTATGCGGCGTAACGTGGATACTGTCAATGGTGGCGCTGCCAACCAGCTGCCAATGCACTGGGTGCCAATTTGGCGAAACGTGCCTCCTATACGTGTCGCACACTCCCAGTGAAATACATCTGCTAAACCTGGAAACAGAAACAGATAGTGTCGAGACCTGTTATAACGAAATAGCGGATATAGCGAAGTGATTTCCGAGTCCCGTTGACTTTGTTATTCCCTGTTTCGACAGTCGTTAGGTATGTCTAATTAGGGTATCATTCCTGCCGCAGCCAAGCCAAAGTTAAAATAGCCCGAAAATAGCCACGTAGCCACCATTAAATTTTGATGCCAACTGCAAGAAAAAGAAGCCCAACTCTGCTATAAGCAACTCAATCTAGCAACACTAATTATCACCACTATTTACAAAAAATAGATATCGATATAAACATGCTTCTAAACCGGAGACGAACAGACTAGCCGGAACGAACATATCTCAAACGCTGCTCAATAAATTGTATTCACACATCACGTTTTATATGCCACACTCTCGTATTATCTACACACCGCTTGGAGACACTCAAACAGTCAGTGGCACAAAACTAGGACCCCCCCCCCCCCCACACAAAGCGATACATAGGTCATGCCTCAGTGCTGCCTGAAGAAGATAAGAGGTTCTCAAAGTTCAGGCGCTGAAATCTTGTACTCCTGGTAATGTAGTGTTTTTGTAACAGTGTAAAATATTGTTTTTTAACATACCATCTTTGAAGTATTCTTTTTTTCTTTGACGGATTGTACTTACCAGTTGAAAGAGAAATGATGCTTGCTCCTATCAGTCCAAGCGTGAAGATAGCCAAGATGAAAAACGCAGTCATCTTTTTTTGTTCCTGGTAAGAACATAAGCGTCTTAAATTACTCTCGCAATACGAGATTCACAGTTGCAGGACACAACGGCATTTCTGACGCGATGCTAGGTATGATGGTGAGTGACTAAAATAAAAACGGAGTTTGGCGTGCGAAATTTGTTGGTGTCATTGTGTCTCACTCGATACATAATGCACCTGATTTCATTCTGAAGGAAATCCTCACTTTATATTATTCGAGACATTCGTGTCGAGCCACAAAATATCAGAACTCTCTGAATCTTGAAACTAATCATCGCCGCGAATAAGCAATTTACATTTAAATAACGCATTCCTCCAAGGTTCAATATTACAAGTGAATTAATAAGATATGAATTTGACAACCGCATAAATCCAGCATTAGAGATTGTTGCTAATGCACGGTGGTGTATCAACCGTTAAATATTTAGTGCACCTTATACTGGGTGTTAGTTTTTATTTCAAACGCATTTTTAAGCGATGGGAGTTGGTCGAGTGCCGTCTTTATGACGTATTTTCTAGGCTCGGCGGACATAGATGAGTAGATAATCTGGATTGTAAATTGGCTCATTAACTTAAACCCGTTAATAAACTTTTTTTATTTCTTTTAGTAGCCACGTTGTAAATACAAAATTAACCGTAATTACTAGTAGGAAACGAACAAATTAAAACATTAAAGTAATTAGTAGGTTTTTCTCATATAAATTATTTAATTTTTCTAATTTTAGAACGATTAAGAAATTGCGAGTAAAAAATCGCCTCAAGCCCTGCGCAGAATGGCGCTTGAAGGAGTGACGTAGTCTTTTCAATCATGTCGTCACTGTATCGGCAGCGTGCCAGCGTTGCTAGATCAGCCCAGATAGTCAACTGCCATTAGACTAGACATAATTTTCGCTCCAGTACAGACACGCTACGAGCTAATGGGACCAATCAAGCAGCGTTTACAGCACAGGTCACTGAGAGGTCTTGTTTATATGGTTAAGCGATGATTGCACATTTACAAAAACATAAAGAACACCATGATGATGTTCCTCTGACGATGTCTTATTGCTACCATGAGCTCGTGGCGTCGGCAGCGTCTGGACTCAAAGAGAAGGTGGCACGATTTTCGAACTTTGGCCAATGAACTGCGGGGATTAATCTACGACAACTACAGTACGAAGAAGAGAAAAAAAAACGTTTTCTTGCGCGCCCTAGTTTTTATTAAAAAATGAAACTATTCTAAGGTCAACTTGCCTCTCAAATCTCACGAAGTCTTTCGAGTGACGTCTCTGGGGGATCACCTGGTGTCGCGTTGAGTACTTCAAAGACCCCAGCAAGCCACTCCAATAATGTCGAATTTTCGAGGATTACCAACCCCAAAGGTTGCGGCGAGCCATCGACATAAAAGACGGTTCACCACGCAGGCTGCACGGCTGTACAACACTAGAGCGCACGACACTTGAGCGCCGACATTAGAGCGCCGACAGTAGAGCGCCACGACGTTAGCGCGCGCACTCGAGAGCGCGGCGACGTTGGCGCGCGCGACTCAGGAAGCGCTGCGACGTTAGCGCACGTGAAGCGCGAAACACATGCGCGTCAAAACTGTCCGATCCGACGTGCGAACTGCCGGAACCACATTCGGGGGCGAGGGTATTCGTAGCACCGGAGAGCGTAGAAAAACCCTCGGCCCCTGAACGTCGTTCCAGCAGTTCGCACGCCGGATCGGACAGCTTTCACGCGCATGTGTTTCGCGCTGTAGCTTGAGAGCGCAGCGACATTAGCTCGAGTGTCCTTAGACTCCAGAGCGCCCGTCACGAGAGCGCACAACCAGTCCAGCGCGAGTGGCCCGACCGGACCGACCACTTGTTCAGGCATCGCATGTTTTATGTAAAATTGGCAGAAATTTAGCACAGGGATTTTGCCGCGGAATTTAGCAGTGACATTGCGAAATGAGTCGACAAAATGTTTGCGTGTAACAAACCAAAAAGTGTTACAAAAAGCTAACAAAAAAAAGAATATCTGGAGTGTGCATTTTTGATGAAAAAAACAAAAACAAAAACATTGCAGCTGAACCTAGCTTAGGTCAGCTGCAATGTTTTCTTTCTAATTTCTTTTAGCTTTTTCTCTACCGTTTTCTAAATGAAAGAACTAATGAAGGCTTCATTAGTTATCTGATTTTAGTATATCACAGATTTGCAGGGGAGGTTTTCCTGTATCCGACAAATAGGCTGGAAAGATTTGCATCCGATAACATTGCGCTGGGCTCTCCTTCGATGAGATTTTTAGTGACTACCCTTTTGCGGTGATCTTTCTTCATGTGGACATGGACGTCAAAATACCATTTAAACTTATGCGAGGGACGTCAGATTGCCACCAAATAGATCACACCGCAAATGCCTGTCAGGAATACACCAAATGTAGCAAAAAGTAAACTATTTATACTATATCCGAGAGGCGCACCGCAGCACTGTGAAGAAATCTTATCGACTCGCTGCTCCACTCAACGGCAACCTTTCCCGGTACATGCACTAGGCCACTCCCTTGCCCCCCTTTCTCTCCGATGTCAGTAAACAATTGGTTAGAAAGAGTCGTACCCATTTTGATTTTAATTTTTTTTAAAGGCATATTAAATTAATCAAAAATCACCAATGCTTCAATCTGATGAGTCGCACAATTTTGTTCCTGTCTGTGGAGCCGCGGGTACATCACACATTTTTCGGCATTTGCTCAGCTGGTTGTGTGCGCTCTCGTGTCGCGGGCTCAACTGGTCACGCGCTCTCGTGTCGTGCGCTCTAGTGTCAAGCGCGCTACTGTCGCAGCGCCCTCGTGTCGTGCGCTCTGCTCGTCGGCGTCTCTAGTTGTCGCAGCGCTCTGAAGGCGCTCTCCCGGGGCTCACGGCGAGTGTAGCAGCGTAGGGGCACATGTTTGGTTGCCTCGTGGGTGTCCCCTACAGAGGTGTCGCCATAGCTCCCGTAACCTCCACACGCGGATGATGCAGATAGGCAAATGTTTCCTTTTTTATTTTGTGATTACCCAGAAAAATAGCTGTTTTTTGGGGGCAACAAAGTATAGATGCTGCTTCCACGAGCAGTACACACCTCCCCCTACTCCTTCTTCCCTCAGTGCTCGCCGCTCCTGGCCTAGCGTTGGTCGCCCACCACCGTTTTGGGAGGACGGCTGCTGTAATAACACTAGTGTATTCTATACACCTCCCCAGTAGCAGTCTCGAACCAGGCCATTCGTAGCGCGCCTCTCTGGTCTGGTGGGCTAGAGGGAAGGTGGCGCAGGTTGGGAGGAAAAGGCGATCCGCCTGTTGAAGCCCTCCGTAGATGATTGTACTGTCGGATTTCTATGTTCGGGTACGTTGCCGACAGGTTCGCCTATGCGTGTTTTTAGCGCGTGAGCTGGAATTCGTTGAACACGCAAGTAAGCTCACAGCAACAACTGTTCAATAAGTCTACTTTGCCCATTTAACGTTTATTTTTTAATATTATTACGACAAGGAGACGACAGGCTGTCGCGGCGGAGGACAGTTTGGAATTAAAACCCATCCGCAGAATAGTCCCTAGAACAACGTAACATCCCTATTATTATTAATTTGCATGTCTGCAATTTGACGAAATTTGAAATTGCTATTACGCTCTACTTTTTGATTTGCTGAGCGTAACTTTTACGCATAATGTGATAGATGGGTGAAAACTCCAGGTTGAGGAAATAATTGAAGTAGAATGTGAAGAATCTAGATGCATCTGGAACACTATTCATAGTACATCAAGTTAACTCCACAAGATTACAAATTTAAGTTGATCAACACAAAATAAAGCTTATTACAGATAAAAGTGAACACGATTAATATGTAAAGTCCAGTTTATGAACACAGCATGAAAGTAACAAAGTTCACGTCTGCATATTGCTGCTGGGCTCAAGTCTTGCCAGATCGCACATGTCTCACTTAATATGAAAATGCATATTTCACAATAAAATGGGCCTTGAACTAATTGTGTCGCTCCCAAGAATGAAAATCAGAGCACATATCCCAGTTTGAGTAGCATCATCCTGTCGCGTCTCTTCGTTCGCTTTGATTTCTGAATCTTCACATGATAATGAAGTCAAGTTACAACAAAGAACTTGATGATTTTGTTTGCCTGGGGACACAGTGATCAGAACAACCAACAAGGGTCAGCTTTGTCACCTTCAGAAAGGTCACTTTTTTATCACCTGTTTTCGCACTAAACAGGGCGTAAAAGTGTTCTCAATTAACCTCAGAAGCGTTGAGCTTCGCTGACGGGTACAGAAGACCTCCCTATGAACCGCAGCGGTGAGGCACGCTGCAGCTGCAGCAATCCTGTCCTTAGGTTGAAGCAGTTCTTGAGAGCATTCAGCACATTTTGTATCAACGTCTTTTTCTTGCAACGTAGCCAGCAATGTAAAAGATGAGCCTCGAAAGGCTTGCCTGTGCGACCATTGCAGTGTGCTTAAAACCACACCCACTATGCACCTTGTGCGCCTCACTCAGGTATCCTACATCTAGAAACTCGTCCACTCTTTTCTGAGACATTGTCTCCTTCGAATTATTTGTCCCTACGAGACTCTTTAAAAGCCCACTGGGCACATTGCCATGACGTGGTGATTTTGCCAGGTTCTGGAAACTAAGCTAGTTGATAGAAATCAAGAACTGGCTTTGCGTTGGGTGGTGATTGCACCCCGACATCCGCCGTACAATACCAAAGAGTCTTTCCATCCCGTCTTGTCTCTCCGGAGATGTCATCATCTAGCGGTATTGGAGTTCGCTTGTCACATACTTCAGCAGAGATAACCTGCTTGACAAAGTACCACGCAGTCACTTAGCTGCGCTGCGGCTCAGATAGTCTCGTCCGCCTGCTGCTTCTTTCTATTTGTCCAAGTAAGCCAAGTACATCTTGATGCACTCTTCTCGCGCATTTCCAGGCCTCAGCGCTCCTCAACTGCACCTGGACGTCATGACTTCAATCAATGTTTGCATCCTTCCGACGAAGCTGATAGTGGCAGCTGCCCTTCCATGTTGTCTCTCAATTTCGTCTTTATATAAGGAAATACCTCGGAGTGCTTCATCAGGGAAGAATCAAAACGCTCAGTTAACTCTCCTTTTCCCGGAGCCATTTGGCCGAACGACTGACTTATTCACGTGTGACATAGCCTTCAGCGAGTGTCGTCTTTCAATTCACTTCCGGGCACAGTCCAAATGCAACAACCTGCTGGCTGGTTGGAAGAACAACATAGTGAAAAGCAACGCAAAAAAGACGGGACACAAAGTAGAAGACGGAAAGAGGACATACAGTCCAAATGGTCGATGGCAGCGTGCCCGTCTGTCGTCTTCAGGCCTGTCATGAACAAAGCTGTTCCTCACGCATTACACAAGGTGCAGAAAGCTCAACACAGAATAAAGGTGCTGTTCTAAATCAGTGGGGTGCTGTCTGCGGCAGACCGTTTTGTTTTTTGTTCCGGATATGCCGAACGAACACCTCATGCTTCTGTTCCAGGCCGCTCCGTCGCGAGTGATGAAGTTCACGTGGAGTCCAGCATTCTCACTCATGATCCCGGCCTCCAGGATACTCTGAGTGAGAGTCTCTGCCTTCACACTACTGTGGGAGGCAAACACGCCAAGGATCTGGTGCCACTTGCCAGTAAAGGCTGGAACATGATCACAAGGCCGTGATCACATGTGAAGTCTTCTGACTCTCTGGCGTTAACTTGGCAACATCAACAAACCCTCAATGCTTCCACCTGATGCAAGTCTCAGGTGCTCTGACAGATTCATCTCCTCGATAAAGAGGCCACCATGGCATTGAAAAGGATACATTGATCTGGTCTTCTCTGCTACAGCTGCAAACAACTTTTCACTCAGACCAAAGCCACTCATGTAGCTCTTCAGGTAGCGACGCAGAGATGTCCGAGAAGAGCTGGATCATGATCTTGTTTTTTTTATGTGTTTATAGAGGCGGGGGATTTTCATACATATCACAGCTCACTCAAGCACCAATTCACTCTCGTACTTTATTCCTTTTGTGCTTTTCCGTCTTGACGCAGGAAGACATTCCTTGATCTGCTGCTGCTGCTTTACGGATATGTATTTTATGTTGTCTTCGGATGCAGATGTGTCCGCTTCCGCCCTTTTTGCATCTCAGATTGTGTATTTTCGATTTTAGTTTCGAGATGCTGACTCTGCACTTTTTCAGTTGTGCGTTCCTCAGCTTTGTTTTGTACGAAGGCGTCCGAACCCGGGCCTTCGAAGTTCTTTTCTTGTAGCTAGCTTGGTTGAGAAGCAGCTTATTCAGCTACTTCCACTGTGAACAGGGCTTCCCTGGTGTTTGAGAAATTCCAGGGCACGATGCACTAAAATTCTTTGTCACCACAGGCCTCGGTCCTGCGCCTTGGATTTGAGGAAAACTCCCCTTTCTCACCAAAGCCTTTGGATGGAGTCAAAGAATCCACCTGACGAAGCAGCTCTTCTGCCATCTCCGCCATGAGGATCACTAGCGCAAAACAACAAGGAAGGAAGGACGAGGGAGACAGGATGAGCGCTAAATGACAACTGACGTTTTATTACACTTTATAAAAAAGATAAGAAAAAATTCCAGATGTTATCACTTAAAAGAAAAGAATGAAAAGAACACCGTCAAAGGCGTTTGCTATACCTATTGTTGTTTTGCGTTGTTTATCCTCTTGATGGACAACCAACGAGTCCGCCAAATAATCTTATTGCTATCTTCACATTGACCGGCTCCAACATTCACTTCGGTGGCTAGAACGAAAACAGTGGCGTGAACAGCTCCGTTATTAGCGGTGACCAACAACACCTTTCAAAACAAAGACTCTGGCCATTGAGAGTGCACACAGTGAAGACCGTGACTTTGTCAGCTCCAGCTACGAGGTGTCTCGCCCAGTAGGGGCATGGTAGATTGCAGTTCCAGAGGTCGGTGATAGCGGCAAGTCAACAGGAGGTGGTTCCCTTAAGTGGTTTACTTCAGCATCCGTCCCACGTACCTCGGCAGGCAAAGATGTACTTGCTTCTGGTCGCAGCGTCTTCGAAAGCAAGCCGCAGCTGGATTTTTTTACTTCCTTTTCTGCGGTGGCTTCTTCAACAGGTACGATGGCATGTTGGGAAAGATGGTCGGAACCGCATCACTCATCAAACACAAGGTGATTGCGTGGGAGTGTTACGGTTTGACCATTGATGATGCGCCTGAAAACCCGCACGATGAGCATGTTCATCAAAATGCAGATTACAAAGCACTCAGAAGCGTCGAGTGTTTTGTCAGCACGAAGAATTGCTCGCTGCCGGGCTTCAAAACGTTCCGGGTCCTTCGGGGCGGCAAACAAGGATACTCGCCGACCAGACTGCCTCGACGGCACATACCCCAATGTTCTGTTCTGTTCACTATGACATACCAAGATGTACAGCCCGCTGCGAAGTAGTGAGTTTGCGTAGCCCTTGTCCCTTTCACCGGCGGTGCCGTATGCATTTAGAATAAGTGCATAAACTGCACTCACAGTCATATGTCAGTAAACAACGCAATACCGGCGATGAGTCGATGTTGCGTGCACAGCATTCGAAAGATCACAGCGGATGACTGTAAAGCCACGAAGCGATTTTGGGCAACCGAGGCAACCAACCGAGTACAGGGGAAGCGAGGTATGGCCGTATGGTCATACTGGTCGAATGTTTGAGAGCAGGTCCGTGCACGCCTGCATGCGTCGAAAAGCTGACAGTAACGCCACGGCGGTCATTAGCATCAGCGGCATGAACGAAAGACGTGATTTTCTATCCGCGGCGAATAGGCTCTGGTGCCACCTCCCCCTGTACCCACCACATTCCTGGTTTTAAGAGGGCATGTCAGTGTTGGCAGACGTCGCTCTACTGTGGATTTTCTCGTCAGTGGGCTGTGGCAGTCTGCATAGGTGGAATTCCTGACGCTGGTGCGATTTCATTTGCTGCGTTTTATTGTTTTAATGTGTTAGCATTTGTGCACTGGTAGATGCTTTGGTCATGCACTGCTTTAGAGCACACGTTAATAAAGTCTGCAACCTTGCCTCGGGATAGCGCCACAGCCCCACTTTCGGTGGAAACTGGCTAGGACACACTTTCTATGAGCTCCGACAGATGGTGGCGGGGTGCACATTTCGATAGTCCTGGCGATTGGATGTACAGCAACACAGGCCGCACTGGATTGTCTGGGTATAGGAATTAACGCCGTGGCGTAACACCTAGCAAGCGAAGATCACCGGCGTCAACCCCCTTCACCAACTTCGGCTCTGCGCATTGGGGGACGGCAATGAGCCATCCACAGATTGTCGCCGCTTCGCTGGGACAATCTGCGGATGACTAATTACTCAATATTAACCTACCATTGCCCTCCCGTACACGCCGCCTCGTGGCATGTCGCCAGTGGCCCAAGTACGCCCTTGCTCCACTGTCGCGCCCTGCACCTTGGTTGCTGGGTGTTACGTCATTCCGTCCCTCCGTCTATAACCAGCCAATCTAATGCGGCCGTCGTCCTTCATGCACACGCTAAGTGACCTGATCTGCTTGTACTAGGGGAGGAGTGGTTTCGGGAAATGTTCACCTCGCAGAAAAATGCTGAGGGGCTGCTTGCACCATGCTTTGAGTTGCTTAACCGCAGCGTAAAATGCTAACGTATTTTCCGAAAATCAGCATGGAGGCAGCAGCAATTTCGGCTGGTTTTTTAATGTTTTATGTCGGGCAAAATTTTTCGGTGCCTTTGACAAAGCGCTTTACCATTATAACAAATAAATCAAATAAAAACAAGCTTTAGTGAGTCTGCATGCGACAGAACGAATACAAGCAGAATAGTTCTTTCATTTTACGGAGAATTTTGTAGTCCGCCGAACACTCAGCCGTGCCAATCTACTACAGTCTTAACTGATAAAAAGTTTCCATCTCACAAGATATCCAAAATGCATAAATACTCGAAGCTAAAAAAAGAAAAAAATTCAACAAGTTTCATGTATCGAACAACATATTGTACCTACCCCATAGTGCCGAGCAAACCGAACAAGGTTCATTTAAAAAAAATATTTAAAATGTCATCTTATACAACTCTACTGTGTCGAGGGCACTTCTCTTCACGACAGTCGGACGGAGTCCAAACTTGCTTTATTGCGCGTTTTGAAGAGAACTTGATTTTGTGCATCACCGAAGCAAAGAAACGGAAGTGTCTGAATTGTACCCTACCCCGCAACCGACGAGTTATTTTTCGCGAAGACCGAAAGATTCCAAAGGTTATCTCAGCGAAAAAAATCCTCGAAATGCGCCGAACCGCCCGTTTCGTGGCCCGTTCGACGGTTTATATTTTCGTTCATTTTCTGTGAAGGCCAAGCACGCTAAGAGCCCTGATGTTCCCTGATTTTCATGGTGGAACACAACACACAAAAACAAAGGTAGGCGTCCTGAAGAGGCAAGTAATAGAAAACTTTCAAAGTAGGACGGCAAACCCTGAACGTACAGTGCAGGTGGAGAGTCGAGCTGAGCGGTTTTCCAGAACCCAGAGAGGGTGGCAGAGGTCTTTGGCTTATAGGCCGAAATCGCGCCGGCGGCTGAGCTTTTTTTTGAAATGTTTATAACATCATATAAAATACGTATGTTTCAAAACATAGCGTTTAGATAGCGTTTCACCCTACTCTATGGAGCACACAGTTTTGAAACGAAAACATAGATGGCGCTTCTTGCATCGGGAGACGGATTTAAGGAAGTGAAGGGGGGGGGGGGGGGGTTAACCTCAACCGCGGGAGTTCCATGACTGACGTAATCTAGTAACATTGCAGCGTGCCCCTCGTGGATGTGCCGGCCACACAAGCAACAACGTGACTAAAATGACTTCGTCAGTCTTATTAGCGTCAATGTGGGCAGAGGTTGCGGCACTGTCTTCGCACGCAATTTTCAGATTATGCTAAGAATGGGAACATTAATCAAATAATATCTCGAAAACTGTTACATTTGTGCAAATACTTTTATTTGGTCTGGCTTTAATAGAATTTGCCAACTACGCAATGTTAACACTGCCCTTAAATACAAAAAATACAGGATTTATTTTACCAATCTTAGTAAATTGGCCGAATTACAACACATGAGCACTCTCTTGTCTAATGTGCAAAGAGCATGATAAATACATTGTGAAGATGGCACTTGGCGAACTTTCACCCCTTTTTTAAAAGTATGTTTGAAATAAAATTTAACATGTTGTGTATTATATAAAAAGCATAGAGGGATTTCGATATGCTTGAAGGCAATGTATTGTGTTGTCTATAACGCATAGCGAATGCACAATACAGCAGACTCATTTAGCAAAAATCGTACCAGACACCAAAAAGAAATGTTTGCGAAACCTTGCCAAAAATTAATCTGCAAAGAAACGTCGGCTGTATGGGCATTTATCGCTTATTATTTTAGCTAGGCTCGTGATTCTAATCATTGTGCAAATAACAGTATTCGTTTCCATTATTTGACGGAATTTGACATCTGCTCTTTGATCTCAAAATCGTGGGCAATAACGCATCCATACAGCTAAAAAGAATAGCAGTTTTGTTTAGTTCTTTGCTTATGACAAACCTAATTCAGCTCAGAACTATGTTTTTTAGTATATCAAAGCGATGCATCAAAATTTAGAATTTGTGTTTCTAAAAGCTGTCTTTCCAAATATGTCTGACGAGTTTCTTACGCTCGGAAAACTCATTTTTCTTTGCGGAGCTGTGTGATATATCAGAAAATCATTTCGTTCGTAGTTACTGCCCATGATTTTTGTAAATATATTTTTTCTATGCCTTCCATTCGAAGCACAAAGGAGTTGCCTATATGTATATAATAAAATACAAAAAGTGACTCGTTCTACGGTATTGAATGCTTGAATATTTACTTAAAGAAAGTAAAAGCAGGAGCGCAAAATTCGTTGATCAGCGAAGAAGATAAAACAAACTTACATCCCACATTTATTCAGAAACATAATTCACATGCTGGCATCATTAATAGCCTTTATTTGATCTAAACTGAATATATGCACTCGGACAACATGATGAGTGATCAAATATGCCAAATTATTAGCTTACACATATTATTAGCATTTAGGGCAGTTTCTAGGCAGTGTCCCAAGACACTGCTCTGATAGTGATGACACGATGAATTTTTTTAATATTTAGGCTTACCATGATCCTGCAAAATGAGTATTCACATTCATTAGAAGTATGCACCGTTGTAACCGAAAGTTCACGGATCGAAATAAAGGGGCACCCACCTTCCTGTGTCGATCCAGGGAGATATGTCAAATCGGTGGAAGCTGGAAAGGACGTCACATGGGCAATCCACATAAAAATATCGGCTTATAGCACCCCTTCCCACAAACAGTTTTTAAAATTTAATGTGGAGTGTGACCACGCTATTGACCAAAAGGAATCAATCATAAACTGAACAAAACGGACAAAACCCAAGATATCCCAGGCAGCACAGGCCATTGGGCCAATATTGGGAATATCTTGAGAAAGAGGGGGCTATCATCGGCCCACATTATCCTTTCTATGACCAATATTGGGAATGCATTGGAATCCTATTCGATAAATTGGAAACAACTTCTAATCTGGCGCCAACGTGCTTCCAATGTCGCCTAATATTTGGACGGTCATTGGCACCCAAGTGAATAAATTGGAAGCCACTTTCTTTAAAGTTTCATTCGGATTCAAAGGTTCGTTTTAGATTGGGCAGTCATTTGCACCCCATTGTATAAATTTGAAACCACGTCCAACAAAGTGCCAATAGGCTTATAATGTTTTTCAATATTATGCTTTTCATTGGCACCACACTGGATGCAGCGTGTGTGCTCGAACGCAGCACCCGAAGGAGCGTGATTGGCAGATGGATATGGCTATCACAGTGATCCAATCTTCTGGGTTCAACGGAAGGCGCTGAAAAGGGCACAACGTATTAGAAATCAAACCTGTTAAGACAAGAGATAGGGCGAGTTCCCAAACCATGATCCACGTTCCCGTACACTGGTAGATAGTCACTCAAAAAAATTAAATCCCAGAAAAAATGCACTCCCCCAGCGTCGAACTATAAACTCTTCAGATGTATTCCGTCAAACTGTCTTCTGGTCCCAGAAAAACAGGATGCCAGCCCAAAACACGAGACAGGAAAAGTGAGAAAAAGGAAACAGGCAAAAAGTATAAGACATAGAAAAGAAGACAAGATAACGGCAAATAAAGGAGGATAATAATAACACCCCTGAGTTCAGAAAGTTACAAAAACAAAAAATAAAAGATTTTGAAAATATAGAAGAACCCAGGGGAAATACCGGCCTACTGTAGAATGCATCTTTAGTCTGCCTAATTCCAAAAGTTACAAAAAGACCGAGTTAAATAAAAGCATACAAACATTATACAGAAATAATTTTAAAAAGTACATAAGAAAAACGGGGTTATACTGCCCTACTTCGAGTAAACCATCTGTCTAAATACTATAGATCACTATTTCCTCTGTTTTCTTGCCTCTTGGGATAAATTTTTGATATATATTTTTTTTCATTGTCCTCGTACTTTTTTTTCCTTTTCATTGCTTTTCACTTTCTCTCTTTCTCTCTCTCTCGGTTTTGTGCTGGAATCCTGTTGCTTGTGGTCGAAGAAGTTTGACGAACGACATATGAAGACTTAATAGAAGATGCACTCGTGTGAGTGTATTTTTTTTGCACTTGGATCTATCGAGTGTCTGTCTACCTGTGCGCTGCTACGTGGATTATGCGTTACCAACTCGCCCAAACTGCAGTATTAACAGATGTCGTCCAAGCAGAACTTTGCGCTTGGTAAAACCTTCAGAGAGAGCTTTCGAAAAGTAGAAGACCGTCTTGTCATCACACACTGTCCTGAACATCTGCGAGCGCTACAAGAAGACAGTAGTGACGGCAGACGCGTCCTCAGTGCGGATTGAATGCCGCCATGCGGCAAAAGTTATGCATCAAGTGTCCTCCCAGACACCGAACGCCAATTCTCACAAATATAAATTGAAGGCCTGGCCCCAGTTTGGGCATGTGTAAAATTTCGAGACTTCCTGCCCGGGAGAAGTTTTCAACACGAAACTGACCACACATCTCTTGTTTCCGTTTTTGGATTCAAGACACTTGACAACTTAACGCCTGAATTCCGGAGGATGCGGAAATGTCCAATAAGGTACACCTACACCATTTCTTACGTCCCAGGGAAACGTATCACCGCAGCTGGCGCCCTCTCGAGATCTTCAGTTAAACCATTGTTACGATTTCACGTACTCTACGAATCAAGGGATTCGTAGAGTACGTGATGACCTCTCTAGGGCAAACCATCGAAGCTTGAGGCAAATCTCCGCTGAACAAAAGCTGGACAAGTAGTGTCAACGCCTCAGCAAATTATCCGGAAGTGGCTTCTTTGTGTGCAGGCTTCTCCCCACAGTTTATCTGCACTTTGTCGCCGCAAAGTCTGTCAGACAGAATAAATATACTTTTACAAAATTATCAATTCCCAATAAAGCGTATTTAGCTCTTCTTACCTCACTGTTAATTAAACGGCAAGCCTGGGCAATACCTAGCTACGTTTCCCACCGACACACTGGAGGCTGTTACGCGGTGCTACCCCAAGCCGATGGTTCCTCAAAGTTTTCTGTTATCCATTGAACTAGATGTTCGCTTGTTCAAAAGTTTATTGAGAAGTCTCCGAGCAGACAGAGTACTCGACTCGTGGCGTCGTTGTTTTCCCACGACAGCACTGGGAACACCGCGTCAACGATTCGAACGTAACAGCATACGATGAAGCGATTCTAAAGCGATTATAACGATGGTAGGTGCCATTCTGCGCTTACTGACGAACTAAGGCATCACAAACAACACAATTTCATAAGTACACATATGACAGGGGTATCCAAGCCGGTACCAGGACGTCCTAAACAATTATGTACGATGATCATACTGCAGAAATAAAGCGAAAACATAGATGAGGGAGAAGAAACACGCAAACAAGACGTTGACTTGCAACTTTGAACACAGCGTTCGTTCGTGTTTCTTCTGCACCGTCCGTGTCTTTGCGCTGTGTCACATTTTGTTCCGAGAATGCCAACTAGCCCATCTTTCGATGTACGATCATGTTCCCGTGCACCGTAGCCGTATTCAGCCGGGAAAGGAGTAAAGCGATAACTGCAAGTAGCATGGAGCCGGTAGCACTTCTGGAATGAGAACGACTTCACAGTTCGCTTCGTGAGATCGGTCTCTTTAGTTTCTCAGCTAAACTTGGAGAACAAATTGAAGTCTTGAGGCATAACCACTAATCCAGATCTTCCACGAAAATTAGCGGAACAATTGACGTCGCGTGACCCTATACACTAATCCAGTTTCCCCACTCAATTTAATAGGAAATATTTACGTCCCGTGACACACGAATTCCGTCTCCCGTTCCTCTTTCTCCTTTCCTTCTTTCACAGACTCACATCCACCTCATCACCTTCCTACAGTGCCCTCTTTCTCTCGCCATCTGCCTATCTTTTCTGCCGTCCTCTGTTCATCTCCCTCCTTCCTATTTCTCTTCCCCTTTACTCTTCCCATCTCTCCTTCTACATTACCAAGAACTCCTAGAATTTAAAGCCGGAGCGCTCGGGGAGATGACGTCAAACTACGTCAGAGCTAACGGCTGACGGCTTAAATTGCCTGAGGCGTCGGCCTCAACGCAACGTACCACCTCTTTCCTCCAGAACCACGTGGTCGCGCCATGCAGCGACTTTACGGCTCCTGGGCACCGTTGGGACGCGGATTGCGCATCCGTCGGCGCTCAACAGCCAATAACGGCGTCGTCGTGTCAAGTGTGAGTGCTTGTTTCCCTTCGTTGTCTTTAACGACATACCAATGCCGCTGAAACGTACGTCCCTCGGTGCCGAGGAATTCACACCGAAAGCCCGAGGGTGACATTGGCTGAGATTTCCGAACGAGAATGGTTTTCGTGATGTTTGGAGACGAGCGAACCCGCGGGATAACCTTGCCGTCTCGAGCCACCCAATGTACGAACTTCCTAATTTTTCAAGTAATTGTTTGTTGTGGTAGAACGCAAAGGAAATAGAAATACAGTTACACAAGAGTGAAAGTACAAGTTCGAGTAGATTCACGAATGTTTTAACGTTTCAAGGTTCCACAAGCTTGTAGTTCTTTGTCCTTACCAAAACCAGCGCACACAACCTAGTTTCTACGTGGTGCAGACGACGGCCGGCACTACACGGCATAATAAGAGGACACCTGCAACTGGCCGTGGCACCTACCGTCACAAGGAGTGGACGTGTGAGTCGTCCACCTGACCGCTCCCTTTAAGCATCCCTTTAAGCTAGGTTTAAGCTTTGTTTTTTTGATGCTGCAAGTGATGGCGGCGTGACGGTTTTCAAGTAAACTGTGAACGTAATGGTTACTTTGTGAATAACGGCTAGCTGATTTTACTCCCAAGTAATGGAGTAATCGCATTGAATTCTTTTAAGAAAGCCTGATTGTGCGCCAAAAAAGAAAGAAAGAAGACCCGAGTTTGAAGTGAATGCTGACGTAGCTTTTCCGTTCAATTTGTGAGTGACATTGCACTGTTCTCGGATATATATGCCTTACATTATTCGTCTGAAAGCCTCTTGGAGAAAGGCGTTAACCGTGTTGGGTCGACATGCTTGCGTCTAGCAGGTATGTACGTCGACCCAACACGGTTAACGTCTAGGAACTATGCAAGTTGGATGGCACAGAAGACAGAAAATCCTGAATGACTACCGGACTGCCGCAAGGGGACAGCTCCAGACCACGAATTTTTTATGTGACCAGATATCATCATAGTTAAGTTTTCTGGTTACAAAATAAAAGATAAGGTCCTTTCGGCACGCGCTAAGTTGAGGGAAATAATCCTTACTGTTAGCGAAGATTTCTCGCCCGCCACGCGTAATGCTCGAAGAAAGCTTATCGAGTTTGCTAAAAACCAACCTCAGTCACCGACATTCCAACTGCGCCACAATAGGCTCGTGATAAACAAAAGCGATACGTGTATGACTTGGCAACCGAGAGCGTACTCGACCTCGCGCCCCAACGCGCCCCAACGCTCTCCTGAGAACCCACAGCCGAGCGCCTCAGCACACGATGAGAGATAGGAAACGCGAGGGTCAGTTAACGTATCTGATGTATGGGTTCTTTTCTGTAACTTTTGTAGCATAACTAATAAGCGCGATTCACTAACCTCAGCTAGATACCTGCAATGCTCATATCATAGCATTAACTGAAACTTGGGTGCATCCTCAGTTTCGCGATCACGAAATCTTCGAGGCAGCACATCGTTTCTCTGTTTATCGCTGCAACCGCACAACGCGTCAAGGCGGTGGCGTTCTTTGGCCATTTCTAAGGAATTGCCTTCCCAGTGTATTCATATCCTCAGCAACTTGGAAATAGTATTGGCAAGTATCAAACTTAATCAGCAAAGAGTTATCGTTGGTCTTTGCTATCGATCGTCCCTCTAATTATTCTTCCACCCTCGTAAACGAGCTACATGATGTAATTAACCCAGTTGTGTCTCGTCATCCTACATTACCTTTATGTTTACTTGGCGATTTTAATATTCCTAATATTTCATGGTACAGCGAATCGCATTGTATGCAGCCTTTTTCCACTCTAGCAGATGAATTTCTAAATCTATGTTTTGTGTTTTCATTCACGCGACTTGTCAACCAACCCACAAGAATAACCGAATCAGTCGCAAATACACTTGCCCTTGTACTAACATCTTGCCCTGATCTTATCTCGGAAATTACTTACTTATCTGGCTTGAGTGATCATTCCCTTTTGTTACTTCACGTCAACCTGCAGCGCGTTAAGACTAAAAGAAAAATGAAAGCTAGTCGTTAAGACCAAAATGCAAAGTTTGAAGCTATTAATGGTGATCTATCCGTCTTCCTCGATACATTTTAGGGGCGAAGCTCTTTAGGGTCTAGCCTTGTCCGTCCGTCCGTCCGTTCCTCCGTCCGTCCGGTGTCCGTGCTCACATAAAAAGAAAAAAAATGTTTGCGCAGTCGACAGGATTCGACCTGTGCGGGGAGACCCACTCGGCCACGACTGCGGGACGAGTAGGGGCTCTGAGATGTGGTAGTAATTCAAGAGCTGGGGATGTCATGGATGAAGCGTTGCATTTTGGCCGCTCAACGTCTATACAGGAGAGGGCGCTGCGGTCAAATGCGTATATAATCGCGTTTAAACTTTGCGTGCATTGGCTCCACGGTTATAGATGAGAGGGCGCTGCGGTCAAATGCTCAAGTGCGTATATAATCACGTTCCATACCACACATTCTCTTTCTGGACATGGATGAAAACGAACAAAATCAGTATCATCAGCACAACCAGAGCATCGCCCAAATCAACATAATCCACCACGTGGAGATGCGGTCATTTTTACGCTTAATTTTTCTGTAAGTTCCAACGTCCCACTACCGACTACCAATTTTTACGACTACCTTCCTATGTTCCCAATAATCATAGAGCCTTTAGGCGTAGAAAGCATAATTAGATCACTTAAATTTTCCTCCGCTCCTGGTTGTGACCTCATCAGCCAGAAATTTTTCAAAATCTACGAGCTTTTATAGTTCAGTCATGCTATCAAACATTTTTCAACAGTCAAACAATAATGGTTTGTCTCCCAGCTCAGTGGACGGTCGGGAAGGTGATTCCACTTCATAAATCAGGTAACAAGCATTTTCCACTTAATTACCTACCAATATCACTCACCAGCATTCCTTGTACAAGTTTCGAACATATACTGTCTTCGAACATCGCCAACTTCTTGAATCTAATTCGTTTTTCATGTCGTCACAACATGGCTTTCGAAAAACTCCACTCGTGTGAAACACAGTTGGTATCAGATCCTTCAAAAGCCAAAGGTCATTCTTAACCATTTCTCATTAGCCGATTGCATCTTTCTAGACAAGGACTGGCTCGTCGCTCAGTCAGCCGCGCTGACAAGACACACCTTATAAAAGTGAAGGGAGCAAGCGACCATGGCGATGAGGGACGTTTTCTAGAAACACTAAAAACGAGCGACGCAAGCAGCGACAGTGAGAAATCTTCGTCGCTCGTCGCCGGCACTCGTAGCTTGTCACCGTCAGTCGTCCCGTTGCGCGCTTTATTGCTTATACGAAGTTCAGAAAGGCGCTCTAATTGCTTACCATTGCATTGGGAGCAGCCTCGCATCCAGCCAGCCGTAACCAGTTTTTTTGTTAAGTCCTCCAGGTAAATGTTAACATCGTACATCGCTTCCAGCATGGCTCCTCGTTCATCGGCTCGATTTACATTTTCGGTAAATGAAAAACCGTAATTAAGGACCATTATTCTAGCTCAGAATTGTCACGAACACTTGGCACTCATATTGACACTGAAGCGCACATAACGGAATTTCGAAGTAGAACAAAAAGGGGACGAGATTCGCTTACCGCTTAACGGAAAGACAGACGCTTTCGGATCCTAGGCCTTACGGCCGAACTCGGAAGTCGTCGGCGGTCCGGCTATCGGACAAGGCGACCCGGCCGCGCTGCGCTGACCCAGACTGACCACGCCTGGTTGAACTATTAGACGCGCCGTCGAGTTGAAAGCCAGAGTCGCAGTTGTAACTAGGGTGACCATATTCCTCAAAATAGAAAATGGGACATTTCAGCGGAAAAGTGTGTGTGTTTGTGTCTGTGTGTGTGTGTGTGGGGGGGGGGGAGGTAATAAAGTTTGAGATTGGGAGAAAAAATTTAATGAAATTCTACATGCGTGCTATAGCTACATGATTATATATCCGTGCTATATCCAGTAACCCAAAAAATATTTCTACACACGCGTCTTCGCGAGAGAAAAGGTGTTTGTGGGCAAGAGCAGTTCTACATTTTACTCTCTGGGTAAATATTTTAAAATACCTACGGTTATTTTTGTAAAATATACCTGTAACGAATAGGCATTGTTTCGGTTTGCTCCTACTCACGTGGTGCCAATCTCGAAACTATGTACTCCTGCGAAAACGGGACATGATTCTATATTGGGATAGAAAGACGGGACGGCAGAAGTGGACCTCGAAAACGGGACTGTCCCGGCCAAAACGGGACGTCTGGTCACCCTAGTTGTAACGGACCGCCAAACATCTGTCCCGTAGAACGCAGAACGAGCCCACGTCCCCCCTGCCGCTATGTCTCCGCCATCTCCGCGACAACGGGAAGCGGGAAGCCGGGAAGCTAGGGCAGCGCTAGGGAAGCCGCGCAGAAGCGTAAGCCACTGGGCGGAAGCTTTACGTTTCGCTTTTCGTCGACGCCAGCTCCGGTTGCGGGGTGGTGGGTTTGCGGCCTGTTGTGACGACGAGAGGAGCCTCGAAAAAACGCCGAGTTGGCCGAGTACGAGTAACGGCCCACGGTACGAGCCGTTTGCCGCTGTCGACCGGTGTTGCGGAATCCTCGGCTTGGTGTCACGATCGATTTGTTGCCGTGCAAGTTGGGCATTTGGTACGGCTGAGCGGCTGTCGAATACTTGTGGTGCACATCATTGAAGTCAGTCGCCCCAAGACGTAGCCCTGAAGAGTTAACCGAGGAATTTGTGTGAGCTCCACGTCGTGTATGTTCTGTTTCGACATGTATGAAATGTGTAACGATATCGCTGGTAAATGACGGACGTTGGGTGGAAGATGGCGGTCGCCTTTCTGCATGTATGAGTTGGCCATGTGGTCCTGTGTTATAAGCGTTTGGTGGAAAGATAAATGTCGCCTACGTCATTGGACGCAAAGTCATACCAGCCACACGGAATAATATCGGCAAGCAAACTGGCTGCCAGTATGTTCAGACGCGGAGCCATAACGGTGTCGGTATCCTCCAGTTTTGCAGAACGCCAAACCAAACTAGCTGCATCCGGCTTAAAAAGAAATTATATTGGTGTCATACCAGAAGTGTACAAGCAGCAGATATGTTTCTTGTGCGTTTTTCTTATGGGGTAGGGGGTCGTATTTATATAGGTTTTGAATATGGGCTATGTTAAAATAAACAAAGTAAACATTGTTTCAACAATCGCTTGAGTGATGATAAAAGATGCATAAAAAATAAAAATCCATACTCGAAGTATGCAGACAAGTTGCCGAATGTGCGCCACTGTTGGGTTTAACCTTAGGGAAGTTACGAGGACGGAATGATCACAAGCGCTTGATTAAAGAGTCGTTGAAAATCCTAAATCATAGAAACGTTCTTAATAAGCATTCGTTTTACTTAGATACTGAACTGGAGACGGTTTATAAGGCTCTGAAGTTGGGGACTTTATGGGCTCAGTGTGTTTGTGTTTTCAAGACGCTAATGCAACGTGTTGTTTTATGGTTCACTTTGGTTTACAGGTATTACCAGTACAAAAGGAGGATTAAGGCCTTTTCACACATACAGCGGAGCGCTAGGTCAGCACAACCAGAGTGCTCAAAAGAGCGCTCCTGTGGCGCTTCATGGAGCGAATTATTCGACGAATAACTAACGAACGTCGCCCGACGGCACGCTTGCTTTGCGCGCGATGTAGCAGCCACTGTGCTGATGCCACGCACAGAGCAAAAGCAGCCGTGCCAAATTCGTCGCTTTTTCGTGCATATACATCCCATGGAGTCCAGCCTTTAGGCGGCTGTTACCGGCTTGAGCGGCGTCAGCGTCGGCGTCGCCGTCGCCGTCAGCTCAACCGCGCGGTGCATTATGGTAAATGTCCCATAATGCACCGCGCGGGGAGAAGGAGGGGGAGGAGGAGAACAGAGGGGGAGAGAAAAAAATGAAAGCCGTTTCACAACTCCCTGTAATGCCGAATTAGAGCGCAGGTCTTAAGGAAGAGGAGGGGAAAGTATGAAGAAGAGGCTATGCCCCTCCTCCTCTTCTCCTGCTCACCTTCCATTTAGGGAAAAATTTTTCTGCTAAATTTATCCGGGAAATTTTTCCGCTAGATATAGCGGGGAAATGTTTTCCACTAAATTTAGTGAGGAAATTTTTCCACAAGATTTAGCGGGGAAATGTTTCCGCTACATTTAGCGAGATACATTTTTCCGCTTTATTTAGCGTGGAAAATTTTTCAGGCTACGTTTAGCGGAAAAATATTTCTGCTAGATTTAGCAGGAAAATTTTCCGCTAGATCCATCGGGGACATTTCCCCGCTAGATTTAGCGGAGATATGTTTCCGCTAGACTTAGTGGGGAAAGTTTTCGGCTCAGATGTAGCGGGGAAAATTTTCCGCTAAATTTAGGAAATTTACCCATAATGCACCGCGGTTACATTGACGGCGACACCGATGGCGACGCCGACGGCGACGCCACTCAAGCCGGAAACGAGCACCTAAGAGCTGCTCTCTAGAAGGGGGAGGAGGAGGGGAGGGGAGGGAGGGGAGGGGAAGGAAAGGAGGTTGAGGGCGGCAGAGGAGGAGGGGGAGGAGGAGAGAAGGGAAGGAACGAGGAGGAGAGGGTAGGAGGAGGAGAGAAGGAGCGAGGAGGAGAGAGGAAGAGGAGAAGGGAGGAGGGAGGTGGGAGGAGGAGGAGGAGAGAGGAGGAGCTTGAAGAATGAGGAGAGGAGGAGGAGGTGAAGGAGGAGGGGAGGAGGACGACCAGGGGAAGGACGAGGAAGAGGAGGGAGGAGGGAAGGAGGAGTAGCAAGTAGCAGGCGAGGGATGAGGAGGTGAGAGAGGAGAAAGCAGGAGTATACCCTCCCCTCAGTGCCCTTCCCTCCTCCTCCTCAAGAGCTTCGCTATAATTCCGCATTACACAGTGGTATAAATGTCTCTTCATGTTGAAAAACAGCGCAGGACTGGGACAGAGGACACAGGAGACGAAGGGAGCACAAGACGCAACTGCTTGACCCATCAACTGGTTTGTTGTTACAACACAAGGAAGAACGACAATGGGTACTGAAAAACATGGAGTCAAATTTCGCGCACTTGCTTGGCGCCTCGTGGTATATGACCCTTTCTTCTTTTTCCATCCGATTGCTGGATTGTAGAACTCACCAACTCGCCCAGTTATCTATCCTTGTAAATGTCTCTCTTTTTTAACTGCGTGTCTTTGAAACCAGGGTCACGCATGTCGAATAGAAAGCGATGAGGTCATACCCAATCAATGAATCGCTCAAAATCCATGACTTTGGATCCTCTGCCCCACCGTTTGCTTGGAGAGCAGCTCTTTGACTTCCTGTTCTTTCAATGCCAAAGGAAAAACAATGACAACTGGAATCGCCGTGCACGCGCTGTTCTTGCTGCAGCAAGCACGGAACAAGGCGCGTGAGAGCGCTTACACTGCGCTGCTGAATCACCAACCGAGCGCTGCTGAAGCGCTAATCAAGCGCCTACTGAAGCGCTTCTGAGTCGACACTGACAGAACGCTACGTCACGCGCAAGTCGGTGCAACATGAGCGCTCCTTCCAACGCTCATGATGCTCTAACTGAGAGCTTCCGCTGTATGTGTAAACCGGCGTTTATAGTGTGCTGAGTTAGCGATGATTCAAAGTAAGAAAGAAGGTGGCTATGGCGATGTCTTATGTGTCCTCGGCGGGTCGCTCTCTTTGAATATTTGTGGGTCCAAGTGTTGGTCGTGTCGCGAGGCCAAGTGCAACGTGTCATGCTTGCAGTCTCTTTATGTTGCTGTGCACAGTATTACGAGTACAAAGGAGGGTGATTGTGTTCTGTTAGCGAAGGTTCAGTATAGGAGAGGGGATCGGTGTGGCGACGTCTTTTTGCGTCATTGGTCGGTCGCCATGTTTTGTTGCTTACTTGTGGAAAGAAGTTGTTTTGGCTCCTCCTTCTTTTTTGTCAAGGTGCCTATTTAACGCTTTCAGAAATAGAAATTTTACTTGTGTTCGAAACCTTTTAGTGTTTGGATAGTTTTTACCCACAGTTTTCGATTTATGGCATGTTACTTTTCAGAAATGGTAATTTAGTAATGTAATAAATTACTTCCAGTTGGTTATTTAAAATTATTGCTCATACTTTCAAAATTACTTCTTTCAAGGCCCATCTGAGTGCAAAAGTTTGTGACGCGGGACTGGAAACGAGATCAAGCAATGAAAGGCGGGCTTGAAAGGCGAAGCGAATGCAGAAAAGCTTTGGGTGAAAATAGCTGAAAGGCGTTAGTTTAGGAAACTCCAGAAAAGACAGATTTACGGTCTCACCTAGGGAGTTTATTCTAGACAAAACTAAGGTGCTGCTATACGCGCTCGTTCGTTGGGCAAAAACACAATTTAGGAGTTGGCCGCCACTTCTTTATTTCACTGGCAACGTTCCTGCTTACGAAAAACACCGAGTCCCCTTTCAGGACAACGCGCAATGACGTGCAATCTGTTAGTGTTTCGGAACACTACTCTTCAAGAGGAATGTCCGGAAAACGTCGACCAGTACTCAATGGATATAAAGGTTAGACTGCATGTGAATCAGAAATGGGAAGTTTCGGGCGATCCCCATCGCCACGCAGGATGGGTTTGGGTACGGTGTATCCAGTTCAACAAAGGCCACACAAAAAGCGGTTAAGCGTATCTTTTGGGGTCATTCTAATTTTTGAGAAAACGATCTGTCATGGATCGACCAACTGAAATTTACGACGACTTCTCCGAAATCCGAAAGACGGGATAGCAACAACCCTTAGCCGATCGAGATCACCATTAAATAAACAGCGAATGCGGTGAGCTGACTGCTTTCAGTGCACCTAAATCCGAAGACCTTAATTACGCTTAAAAGCTCCGTCATCACACTGTCTCTCAAACGACAAATCGATAGAGACGCTCACTTCACGGCGCATATGGGTGTAGCAGTGAAACAATAAAATCGGAATTTCATACACATTAATCAAATGTGCACAAATCACTTCTTGAAGGAAATTAAAAAAAATGTTCGAAGTAATTTTATATTTTTTGGGAGAAGCGATCGTAATAGAAGAGATTGTACTATTGGCATTGGTGATTGTCAAGATAATTTAATTAGGACGCATTTTTAAAGTAATTAGATATTTAATTTAATCACTTTCAAAAAAGTTCATCTGCCACCTCAGTTGCGCGTGTATGCAAATCGGTTGTGTGCAGAATACGCACCAAATGTGGATCATCTATTGAGAAGGAGATAGACCATCACGCCCCCTAGCGATTACAATTGAGAACTACACTGATGGGGACAAGACCAGTAGATGTCTTGTTTCTGTTTTCGACGCGGTGCCACGTAGCGGGAGAAGGCAAACAGGGACGCAAGAATATAGGAACTCCAAAAGCGGGCAGCCAATTAAAAGCGGAAAAATCTGGGGAAGGAAAATTTATTAAGGAGAGAAGAAGAATAAAGGATGATAAGACACGAGGCGAAATCAGGTCTACGTAAGTCATTTTCTAAATTTAGAAATTCAACCTCTAGGCTGAAATTTAATTTCCTAAATCAAAGATTACTCCGTCTACCAGACTTTGCCTTGTATCTCGCCTTTTCTCTTCCTTTCTCTCTCTTTAGTTTGTTATCTCCTCCGATTTTCCTGGCTCTAATCGGCTGCTGGCTTTTGAAATGCCTATATGTTCGTTGCTGGCTGAAAGAAGATGTTTTGTTGTCTTTGTCTTTCAAGTTTCTTCTTTCTTCAATCCTCAAGCACTTCCTTAAGCCGGCATTTCCAACCCGCGGACTTGGTCTGGACGAGTGTCCGGAAGGGAATACGATATTTGGCATTGCACAGTTTTGTCAGCTAATTTGTTTTATGTTTTGATGAATTGGATACAAATGCTACTAGATACTGACCGCTGTCGTAGGAAAGGAGAAAACACGGATATGCTTACTCTTGCTCTCCGCTGTGTTCTCATCTGGTGAAGAAACATAAAAACATGCTGTAAAATCATCAGTCCCCAGCTCAACAAGGTCCTGGCCAGAATCATCACAGTGTATTTATTTCGACAGGCATGGGAATGTAATGTATGAAAATTATGTGGTTCGTGAGAATAGTCCTTAACAAAGAGTTCGTATCGAATTCTGACAACTAAATGAAGAGAAGCATCTGTGGCTCATAACTCTTTTCTTAAACAAAGCAATGTTATATGAACCACAAGACGAGAAAATAGCTCACCAGTGAGGGATGTCTGTGATTCTTCTGCGAGAAATGGGAGAAGGAAAATTTGTTCAGAAATGTAATTGCCGCGTGCAAAGTCCTTGGCCTTCTGCCGTGACATTACTACTAATAAAGGTAACCAAACATAAGACACTTCGGTGCTTAATACAAATCATCAAGTTACTTGTAATCGATCAGTATTCAAGGTAATGCAGTAAATATTTTATTATATTTAATATCTATTCATCACAAATGTAGAATGATTTATTTTGAAAGCAATGAAATAACGCGTAACCATATTTTTTCCCATCAACATATGACGCTACACCGTATTAGATCAACATTGGATTTAGGCAACGAAATAGTAACAACATTGTAATATGTGTTTCCCAATATTGAATCACATTTGGACAATAATGGATTTATAAAAATGATGAACATGCACAATACGTTAGCATAAACTGGTCAACATTAGACTATCGAAAATTGGCATATGGCAATCGCCATTTGCTATTAATATTGGACGCAAGACACTGACTTTAGATATGGCTACGCCGGCACTTGGCTATCCAATATTGGACATCAAAACAATAACAATATTGGTCATCGCCGAGCATAACTATTACAGCTATTGGACTGTCAAGACCAATGGCTTTCAAATGTGTATTGCAGCAAATGGTGGATATGCTTCAATCAAAAATAGCTGATTTTCTATGTTGTGATATCATGGTAGGCGTCAATATTACTGCCATAGCCAATGGCTTATTGATATTTCTGTCTAACAAACTAAAAACCCGCGACCTGTTTTTTGCATTGCAGAGGTAGGAAAGTGGAAAAGGTCGTTACGCATCATGGAATGAAGTTATTTAATGCTTCATGGGGCTGCATCCCGCCGGTGCTCAATATGATCACAAATACGTCCTTAGCTGCCTATGGGACTATTGCAGTTTGTTTGCCGGCTGCTCTTCTTTCGCGTTGCCTTACACTCGGCGTTGAAAACTGACGATTCGCTTTAGATTTAAGTATTTTTTGACATTTCAATTAGTGTATTTTGTATGTATATGCATTACCTAGCGTTAGCGATCTTCTGCTTTGTCCGTGCCCCTGCCATGTTTGTATTCGTCTGCGATGCTCTATTTTTTATCATTGTAATGTTCCTGTGGATATTTGTCACTGACGATGACGCAGGTCGTCCGACAAACACAAAAGCTGCCGTTTCCGCTGCCAGCCGCAGTGGCTTCTACTCTCAAGTTTTACGAGAGTCTTTCGAGCCTAGAAAGTCGTCTATTGGACTCGAATGAAGTCTCGAGAGGGCTGCTTCGACTGCCAGTGCACGTATCAGTGTAGGCAGAAGCGGCGACGTAGCAATCGCGACGCGTAGAGCATGCCAGCCTCCATCTGGCCGTGACGCGCTCAGCTCTGCGGAAATGCTAGCGAGGTACTCGCAGGCCCCATTAGCTTACTGAAGTTGGAAGACGCTTGCTTTGTCGTCGCGAATCCTTGCCCTTCGAGCGGTTGCGAAGCCGTTGCGCCCGGCGGTAATTCTACGCAGCATCTTTCCGATATTGTTCGCGCAGCATGACGCAACCGGTTCGTATGTAGTGTTGAAAGTCGAACGATGTGCTTGTCCGTGGTGTACTTTTTGCGTGTAACTCTTTCGTAGCGCGGTTTGAAGTTTAGAAACGCGAACCTCTCGGTGCTGCAAATAATTTTTAAATTTATTGATAAAATAATAATATATATATAAATATTTAGGTATTTTGTGGACATCGTTGCGCAAAAAATAAGTCAGCGCTTAGTTCTTCATTCTAAATTTTAGTGTGCCCAGGATTGTACGACGTAAGACATTGTCTTCAAACTCCAGCCCTGCTTAGGATCAGTTTTGGGCTGGACAGCTTGTTCAGAAATTCAAAGTCTGGCCTTCAGGAGAGCTGCCCTTGTTCAATCGCTGTTACTGGCAGCTGGGTAAGACGCTCTGCGTGTTTCAGGCCAATTCTGTCTTCGGTTAGGGGTCACGTGACTACAGTGTCGAAGCTAGTGATGAGGCGGGGGCACGGGAACCCTGGACTAAAAGCTCCGAGGCCACAGCACTAACATCCGCTGCACTATCAACCTTGGGTACAAGTGACTAATCCTCTGGTTGGGTTCCATTTGTTGATGATAAGGGCCTGAAGATTAGCCTTGCTATGCGCACTCCCTGTTCTGGGCTGCTTTCTTTCTACGCCTTCTCTCATTTTCTACCCTCTCCCTAAGCTGAAGACGTTCTAGACGGTGCGGACTCTGACGGACCAATGAAGGCGTATACTTTTTATCGCTTGACATCCGCTCTTTGTGCGCGGGTAACGGCAGAAAGCGTGATCACGTGGTTCGAGCGGATGACGCATTGGCCGTTTACAAACCTGGGGCCCCGGAAATGCCTGCGAAGACCGGACCTGGGTCATGCCGGTGAGTACGGCCTGCGGGCCTCGCTGTGGATTTCGCTGCATGGCAACGCTGTGCACGTCTAGTTCTGGGGATTCCCCGCCGGATCTCCTGCAGCTGCGATTCGTCTTAGTGCCAAGTGCGATCTTCAACGCCGCGGATTTGCCGGGCCGGCGTGGACCTTCTTCGGCAGCGCCTCCACACTGGTGATCTTCCTGTTGCTGTGGCGCACGCGCGACCACACAGCTTCGACGGACCGTTGACACTGCGGCGGCCGCCTTCGCCTGCATGTGAGTGACAAGGAGTAGTTCTCCTGACCGTTGGGGATAGGTATTCTTGCGCTACGCAGTGTACGTTTTGTCCCTATCCGATGAGTTTGAACCGTGTCGAACCCTGTGCCAGAAATCTCCGGCGAGTTCAACGTGCAATCCAGAGCAGATCAGCCCGCAAGGCCCTGTACAGCGCTATTCGCAGGTGCTCTTTTATCTCTAATAGACCGTGAGAGACGTTCTGATTGGTTATTCTTGTGTTCGACGTCATTTTTATCTATTTATTTTTGTTAAAACATGGCTGTTCTCTTAGCGGCAGATGTGTGCTGTAGTAAAAAGTCCTCCATGGTGTTTCTCTGCCGAATACTTTTAAACCACCATCATTACTTTAACTAGATCGATCAAGTTCTGAGTAAGGACAAGTCGGACGAACAAAACAATAGGTAAAACGCTTCTAGGGGTCGTCTTACAAACAGCGTCTCAGCCGAGACGGGGGAAAAGAAAGCACCGCCAATGCCAGCGCTACGAGCTGGAACGACCCAAAACATCGACTGCCATGAGCCTGCGTCGCTTACTACAGTGTTTGCCTTCACCCAGTCTCAAGCCGAGACACTGATTCCACCAAGCCGGGCTCCTGGTGTATTACCCGCGCACCTATTTATTTTAGTATGCGTACTTCAAGTTTTTTATGCGCGTGCATAATAACGAAAAATAATTCACCGAACAGTTATGCCGATAATATGGAAAGTAAAACAAAAAAGCGTCGGTATAGGCCTTTCCGAGATTTTTATACTTTCGCAGAGCATAGTCCGGGAGCTGATTAATCGAATGGTTAATTAAAAAGGCGGCGATCAATAATGAAGCTATGTTTTGCCTTGATTTTCATTATTGAGAAGCGTAAGAGAGGAACTGAGAGCCTCTGAAACCCTTTCACCTGAATCCGAACCACCGCTTCTGTCTCTTTCATAGAATCCTGTGGCACAGGCCCCTTGCGTGGAATCCCTTGCCGCCTTCGCCCTCCAGCCCTGTCTACTACCGAGCCGTCGCCCTGCCGAGTGCCGCGCTAGCGTCTGCCCTGTTCGAGTCTCGCCTCGTCCACTCACCGAGCGTGCCGCCGAGCGTGCAAGCAATTTTTTTTTAATCTTTTTAGTCTCGATTTAAATAAATTATCAGAACTCATCAAACGTTACGAACAACTTCATTTGCATGCTTTTTATTGATTTCGTAAAGCGTCCAAATGTGGTAAAACTGCTGCATTTAGCCAGATTTTACATCGGTAAAGAAAACTGCTTGAGCGAGGCGTGGCGGTGGAACTTGCTTGGTTCTTCTGCACTCTCTTGTGACGACTGGTTAGGAACACCGACTGAAAAATGGGCATCCAATAACGCTGGTAGACGTCGGACGCGTAAAACAGCCACTGTATTAAACTGGATGCCACGATGGGAACAGCCAATGCTGGCAGAGCTGCGGCGTAAAGCGCGGACGCCGATCGTTGTCTGCAGCCAACGGTGAAACCTCTATGCCAATATTGTACAAAAAGGGCAAAACCACGTTGGTCCAACGGGCTGGACCGCTGGCAAACCAGCGGTCCAACATTGAGCACTGTTAATGTTGGACCGTCCATTGGATCGGGCGGTGCTGTCGAAATGCCAACGCCAGCACCAATACTGGCACCACTTTTGCCAACATTGGTCCAACGGGGGTCC
>JAZHYW010014799.1:0-77906 GCA_037355805.1 Ixodes ricinus
ATTGAGCATTGAGCACTGTTGAGGATCATTTTGCATGGGCTTCATCCAGCTTCCATATTCCGAAATATTTGGGTTCGTCTTACAGAATCGGGATATGCCTCGGCACGAGGTGCATGTACATGGACTAGTAGGAGAAGAAGATAAAGTTGACTTGTTCCACTGCTCGCCATGATGGTCTTGTGTCCACGTCGCTGATACATGGTGTCAGAAGTGGGATAAATCACTTCTCGGCTTGCTGCAAATCCAAGAGTGCAAGTCGTGAAGCGACTTATGAAGAAAACAAACCATGCAAACCAAGACTTTTATTTAGGTTTGCTAAAATTACAGGTCCTCGCACATCGTGGAAGGAGGAAAGTACGCCCTAGTGAGCTATTGATGGGTCGCCGGATTTGTTCGAGAATACGCGGTTTCACGGCTAGAACTCCACGAAAGCGATGAAGTGAGGCTTACAAACAAGAGGAAGACAGGGGCAAAAGCGGCTGGCAGACCTACAACCTGGGGGTGTTGTCGGCGTGCGACACAGCTAGCAGCGGTTGGACTCTGCTAAAAGCTCAAGGTCGAGAACTCTGTCGGCGCCGAGATGGTACAGAGATCATCTCTCAAGAGGCAGGCGACGCGGGGTTCAGAAGAAATCTGCAGCATCTGCTCACAACCTCCGAGACGCTTCGATGCTCCTGACAATCTAGAGGGTCACGCAGCTGGCAGCCAGAGCACTGAAGTTGCGCCACTTCACCTGCTTCAGCGCACCAGAAGGCAGAGAACACTGTAGCAGCAGCACCCGCAATCTTGTGTGCCACTGAGCGTCACGCGACGCCGCGACAGCAGCGGGCGCACCGGCATTCCTGCTTGCGCACCTCAGCGCGGTTAGAAGGGCAGCCGCCCCGTCATCTGGGATATGCCCGAAACTTTAAGCAGATTCCCTGAGTCTGCAAGTCTGACATCACCGCTCTCTCGGTAAATTGAAAGGGGGTGTGCCGGGACGTGTGCTCATGACACGAGGTGCATGTACATAGGCCTAGTAGGAGAAGAGAATGAAGTTGACTTGTTCCACTATGCTCACCATGATGGTCTTGTGTCCACGTCGCTGGTACAGTCTAGTCCGGATTCAACGAGCACTTTCTTGTCGCTTACATCGTCCAGTGAAGGCCACTTCCGGAAGCTCGGCAGACAACATGACACTCAATCACCCGCTTCAATAACCGAATGCCAGCATGGCCGCCATGGTGCCCTGCACGTTGCGGATACTTTTAGTAGGCTTGGATTTGGTTGGGGTCTGCAGCCTTTTCATTTGTTACTACATCTGGTAAGCTCTAACTGGATCTAGCTCCAGTGTCGCGCCCTCAGTCCAATCAATCCAATCCAAGGTTTGGACTGGATTTCTCGACTGTTCCCTTTGGATCGGGTAGCACACTTTGCATCGGGTGGGCAGAGCCCACGCAGCTCCGCTCTAAGCAGAATTTGTTGCTTATTCTTCTGCCCCTAAATCCTCAGGCCTTTGCTCAGGGCACTCGATGGCGTTTCCGGCTCATTTTCCCTGATCTGGGCTCGCTTTTTGACTCTTCTACCTGACAATTCCCTGATTTTTCGTGGCGATTAAAAATTTCCCTGACAATTCCCGGTTTTCCCGGTGGCTGAACACCCTAGCCCGGCGCTCCTATCCTTTCACGTGGAATTTTCCTGCAAAGAGGATGTTAAGGCTGCTTGAGGCGGAAAATAGTTGCCAAATACCAGAGTTCGATATTAATGGGGCTCAACATGTATTACAGCGTCCAAATATGGACTACTACATTTGTCCTCCCAAGTATCCAACCATTAAATATAGCTCCTAGCCTGCAGTACAGCTATTCCACTGGCAGAGTCCGTTCCTTTCGCTGTGCCGAGAAAGAGAGAGTGTCGAGCGGAGGCAGGGCGCACCTATGGCCGACTGGTTGTGGATGTCCGAGGCAGAAGCAGATGCGCTGCGTGGAGAGAGCATGCCTGGGGCTCCCTGGTTGCAGTAGATGCTCCATGTTCTCCTTGGACTGCCATGCGGCCCTGGTGCGATGGTGCGATGCTTGCCTCATATCACGCCGTCACGAATCAGCCTGCGAGGCAAAGCGCACCAGTTGCGTTTAGCGGATGACCACAGCGGCTGCAGCGGCACATCTAGAGAGTCGTTGACTCATTGTATTTCAAGTAGCTCCCAATCTTGACAGCAACCTGCTCAAAAATGTTTTATTTGGCACCGAGAATGATTTTACTTCAAATTTACTCTGGGGAAACGCTACTGCCGTAGTATCCGAGTCAACTGTCATCGACACCTCGCCCCCTGGGAACGCTCATGAAAATATGTTGTACTGCTGCGATTTCACAAAGTCCATTGCTTGTATATACGCGACAAACAGTGCCAATCGCCACCTCTTCTGTTGTTGCGCGGCCAAGAGACTGGCTTAAAGTCCGAACGAGTGCACACTAGCTCCGCTAGCTGCGTGCAAACCTATGACGTACCCGTAGTGCCCCGTTCCTGAGCAGGGAAGGCAAAAGCTTGAGCTTATACAGCCGGAGCTGTTGAGGGCTAAGGTTCCCCAGGGTCATGTCCCCTGCAAGGGGAAATGTGGGCTTCCGAAACTCTGGAGCAGCTACCGCCATCTGCATGAGCGACGGCGGCAACCAGACAACCGGCCCCTTGCTCACAGATGAGCGGCAGCCTTCTCTCACTCTGGTTTTCCACCAGAGTGGAAAGGCCCGAGTTTCTTCAGGTGTCGTCCTAGAAGTCTGCTTGAGAGTCATCCTAGAGCGTCGTCCTTGAGGTGCGTCCTTGGGGTGGTCCTAAGAGGTCATCACAGAATTAAGGTCGTCTGAGAGGTTGTCCCCTCGAGGTGCGTCCTGGACGTTGTCCTCAAGGTCGTCCTAGCAGTCGTCCTTGAGGTCGTCCTAGTGGTTGTCCTTGAGTTTGGCTCTAAACGTCATCCCTGAAGGTTGTCCTAGGCGATGTCCTTGAGGTCGTCCTAGACGTCGTCCCTGAGGTCGGTCACGACGCATCCTTGAGGTCATCCTAGAAGTGCGTCCTGGGAAGTGCCGTCCTGGGCAGTGCCGTCCTCTAGGCATCGTCCCTCAGGTGGGTCAAGAGAGAAGTGGTCACTTGGAGTCGTTCCATCATAGATGCAAGCCCCAGCCCGAGTCTTACTTCTTCACCAGAGTGGAGAGAGCTGAAAGTTTTTCTTACTGATATGTGCACAACGCTTGTCCCTAAAAGCGTGTCTTCAAACCACAATGTTCTGCCTATTGCCCTTCCGCTAGGCTCTGTGTAGCCTTTGCTGACCACGTTAGGATTAGAAAAAAAATGAAGTAAAAAAAACCGGCTTAGGCTAGCGACGGCAGTAGACACTGAGGCCACGTTCCAAATCTCACTCAGAATAAAGGTTTTGTAACTTGTTATTCGAAAACCTATTGGTGTCCAGGGTCGCTATCTTCGTCATCATGTGACACGACCACGTAGGTACTGAATCCACTTCAGTAATATTGGAGTTTAAAAACAGTCCGAAGAACAGTGGCCACGGATCCGGCGCGGGAGAGTGAGAAGACACAAGGAAGGGGACGGTGGACAAGTGCACCTCGCCACATAGAATTCCTTGGGCTCAGCCGCCAGCTGCAGCCAGCCTGCCTGCCAGGGAGATGCGCAGGTAGGACAGGTCTGATCATGCCGCACACCAGCTCGATGATGAAGTGAGGCCGCAGGCAATCAGCGTGAACGTGTGGACTGACTGGAACCTGGGGCCCAAAGTTCCTCCACACCTCGCTGAAGCGGCCCAGGTTGCCCCAAGCACGCTGGCAAAGGTCGGAGACACGCTAGAGCAACCGGCATGACCTCTGTCCTTTCTACCCCGTGGTGTCACATTGGAGGGGATGCCTGTTTGTGCAGGTTCTCCCCACCAGTCTGGCTGACTGCCACCTCTTTATTTGGAATAACCGTTTTTGGGAATCAACTAGTTTCAAAAGTTGAGCTATAGTATTCTAAATTACATTAAGGTATAAAGTTTAGTTAACAGTTTGTAACTGGTGTCTAAATGAAAGGAGAAAAATAAAAATTTAATGATGATGGTAAACTCGGCAACTGGCTGCTGCATGTGAACGTAGGCGACCTGGTGCTGATGTAACTGGGTTGCGGGAGAAATTTCCCCGTTAAAGGCTTAAGCAGAAAATATGCAAGAGCCACGCTATGTCCTGCAGCGTGGCAGGAGCGAGCCACGAGCACAGCCGGAAAGATTGGCATGATATTGATAGAGGAAGAGAAAAGAAAGATTAAGTGGAGCATGAGAGCAAGCAGGACGTGGCTGGGAGAAGCGCAGCAGGCGCAATTAGAAGGAGGGGAAGGGGCAGAAACAACTAAGAACTTAGATACTGCAAAGGGATTGAATGAAGAATGGCTTCCCGGGGAATGAGGGAGAGAAGGAGATATGTCCACCAGTGCAGCGCACGGTTCATTTTGCTTCAACCATTTTCTCGGCGATACAACGGCTGGGATCGCTGTATAGCTGCGATACGTAATTGTGTGTGTGGAAATCTGAACATCAAATACATTGTTTCATGTGGACCACTGGGCCTGCACCAAATCATCGTAAAATGCGGGACATCACCAAGATGGGACGGTAATCGTCTCTAATCCCCTCGAGCACGTGCCATTACACAATGCCACCTTCATGCCCCGAAGAACGCCTTTGGCGGTGACCAACCATCCATTGCAGTACAAAGTTGACGAAGTGCCAGCCAACCACTGTGTCGCGAGAGCGTATTCGTGTTCTGGCGGGCACCCTCTGGGCATGATTTGGTGCACTTTGTGAAGTCTGGCAGCCACGAAAAGTATCACGCACCAAGGAGCAAGCGCATTTGGCTCCAGGAGGAAGAAATTTGTCAAGAAGAGAACATATCCAGTGACCTCTCAGAGACCGGTATCTGCAACAAAACGATAAAAAGAAAACAGAACGACGTGGCTCTTGGCACGGACTGTCGAGAGCCCCACCCACCCTCGTGGAGCTAAGTAGGGTGCCAGGTCCATCTGAGGGTGGCTGGCGGAAGATGCACCGTCCAGATGTCCCAGTAGCAGGTCCACCGTGATGGCCAGCTTGCACCTGCAGCACCGCCCCACCTCACAATCCGCTCTAGCCAGCCCCGCAGGAGCCACCGTCTGCTTGAAGCCCAGGGCGGCATGCTGGGGGCCGCACGGCCTGGAGCAGGTGCGCCGCGTCCGGAGTAGTCCAGCTAGATGGCCGGATGCGTCCCAGGTAGACAGGTAGCGTGGCCCAGACACAGTTGAGGCCGCCCAGAGAGGCCGACTTGGAAGCACTGCGGAGGCCTGCTCGCATGGGTTGTAGTGCAGGTGAAGTTGCGCAGCAGGCAGTTCACCAGCACCGCCTGGCCCTCGTAGAGTCCGACCGCAGGGGTGGCCGCACGGCCCGGCAGGAAGCTGCGCCAGAGGGGCTCAGACCAACTTCCCAGGATACCCCAGGCTCCGAGGCTCTAAAACCCTCGGCCGTTTTTGCCACAAGGAAAAGCCTGGCTTGGGCTACTATTTTTGAAGTGCGCATCCAGTGATGCTAAAAAGTGGCAAACAGCACTCCCTAGTATCTGTCAGATTTCCAAGCTACTGCATTGCTCTACTGTATCAATGCCGAGGAGTCGTCACCGAGAAAAAGGGGGACCCGGATCAAGCTGAGAAGTCCTGAGGTCACTAGGCCTGTTTATGCAACGTCCCGCATTGAACGAATGCGGGCAGCCCGGCAAGCTTTCACGCAGAAACAATGATAGAAATTGGGATCTCAACGCACAACACACACTTCGTCGTACGACACATCTTGGCGGTCGTACCCGCCGCCGAGAAATAAAAACTCCGCGTCGGGCAGCGTATCCTCCCTTTCTCTCCTTCCCGTGAGAGCCGTTCTTCGTGTCTTCATTGAACCTCCATCGCTGCAGGCAACCTTGGCTGGTGTAACATTTCAGTTGTTTGTATTTTTCGTTTGGCCTCCACCATTCGTCCTCCTTCGCTATCCTGCACACGAGCCACTTTTCTCTCGTGCTCCCCACTCCTTTTTTTTTTTTTTTTGAGAGGCGCTGAAGTCTCTGCCATTGGTCGATGCAGTGGCAGGGTTCGTGTGATTTTCTAGGAAAGAAAAGGGCTGAGCTCGGTGATACCAACCTGTGACTTCCGCGTCACTCAGAAATTGGTGTGCTCACTTGAAAGGCAGTGTGCCAGTTATACAGACCAATATCATTCGAGACCGCTGACAAATGCCCATGACTGCCATTCACGATGCAGTGCCCGATCGGTCAAAAAGGGAACTTCACAATTCCTATACAAAGGGAGTGACGGCGTCACACCACCAAGCCGTACAGTCACATGGAAATGCCACGTTTGATGGCGTTCAACGATTTGACTCCAACAGCAGAGATGGTTCACTTGCTTTTAGGGTTGCGGCAACCCCCAAAGCATTACTATCACGTTTATGAAAATAAGATAAGGTGAAAATTTTCTCAGTGCCCCATCAGCGCATCACTTTGATTTGTTCTTTTTTTTTAGGGCCTATCCTCTTTTTTACCAGGCTATTATTTAGAAGCATAATATAAAAGTTCCTATACTGTGCCAATAGGGCCAAGCACTAATGTCGTAATCGTAGCTTTTGAATAATACGACTTTTTAGATGCATGTTTGGGTGCAGTCCCTTGAGAGGATTCTATATTCACTGGATGCCAAGTAATGCACTGTTCACGGGCATACTTAGAACAAGCCTATCTTCATAGTCTAGGGGCAGCAATCTCGATGGTGTGAAATGCACGTGGAGAAGTTCCGTGGAGTGGCCGTCAGCAAGCGCAGAACAGCTAAGCACTCAGTGAGCTGCCAATAGATACCCCCAACCGAGGTTCCATGTGCATTATTATTTACAAAAGATGTAAGCTTGCACTGCTTATCACTGATGCAGTCTTGGCACTAGCAAATTAATATCTGCAATGTGCAGTAAGCGACATTGGTTTCAGTCATTTAGACACCTTTGAAGGGGTTAAAAGCCCATTTTAGCGAAAAAATGACTTTGAATATGGCGTACACTCTATTCTCTCATTCCATCACAAATCTATGATAAGATTCACAGTATTTTACATTTATTTATTGTGCAATATTGCCAAGCTGTTTTAGACATTAATCACTGCTTGTCTGAATATAAAGTAAAAAATAATTATAATTCAAGAAAAGAGTTAACCACACCAAATGATGCATAGTACAAGCAGAATGGAAAACAATGTCTCATTATCTCCACATCTGGAAATTTATTTTAATAGAATCAAAACCATAATATAAAAGAAGAATATAGGAATCCATTGACACCAAATGATGCTGTTGAAGGTTTAAAGGTATGGATATAAGACGCAATTCTTAGTTCAGCTTAAAAACCAATTTTACAATTGGGTTATAAATGTCGATAACATTTCATATACAGAGCTTGATGACCTAAAACAAACTCAGCATGTAAACAATAGATTTGTCAGCCTCCAAAACACCGATTCGTTTAGGATATTTCAAAGCTTCTGTTTTGCTGCTCAAGCTAAGTTTGAATTTACACTATTAACTGTGCCCGTGGAATAGGTGCAGGCCTATATAAAGGTGACCACTAAAGAGTGTGAAATAAAAAAGCCTACAGCATACTCACATAAATTCTCTCACTAGATTTATCATCCTTTCTCCAATCTTAAATATTGAAAAAGAAAAAAAAAGATCAGTGACATACGAACGTTCAAATGTACAATCTATCAAGGATATTTAAAAATTTTATCTGGAAAGTATAGTTGTCACGTCAGCATTCACAGACTTCCTTTTGTTTCCAAACACCCAACCGAGTGCGTGAGCACCATCCCACCGGGAAGTCTTTCCTTCCGCTGCTGGCCCGCAGCTGCTAAAACAACGGACATCGAGAACTGCGATGTTCACTTCTGAGAAGAATCACTTTGTACGAGTGTGCACTGAAAGTACACCAGGGATCTAACTAACCCACCTGAATAGACGCGAACAATAAGTATTGCACTCGGTGCCACCAGTGTTTCGTGAAGATATGAAATAGAATAGTGATGATTGGTTCTAAAGATAATAATAAGTTGCGAAAATTGGCACGAACTACTGCAAGATGAGAACGGGCCCTCGGTCACGTTTGCTCGAGATTTTGAACAGCCCATTCTAATTTCCCGCTTGAATAACCATGAAAAGTATAAACCGGACCGAAAAGGATTACTAAACCGTAAATAAAACAGCATAATTGTTTTTCTCTTTGCTTACGCTGGAGCAGTCAAGCAAACAAGCAACTAGAAAGCAAAAAAATAAAATAAAGAACAGCGAGGCGTTTGGTTTTAGTTCAGATATCGGTGTAGTGTTTACTTGGAACACGGTACTCAAAAGATTCTACAAAATGGTAGTCATGCCAAATTTAGGTACTGTAGATACTGTTCTAACGGTTCGACTGAAGACCAGTATTCGTGCTAAGGCTACTAGTTTCCACACGTGGGTTGCTGTTTGTGTTCTTTGACGACGAAGAGGAGAACGTCCACTTTGGTGAAAACCAAAAAGGTGCTGTTTATGTTCTCCTTCTTGGGAGCGTCCCAGCGGAGGAACCAGTTCAACGGCCTGGTTGCAAGTTTCCCTCGGCATCTTCGGCCCTGCCCTTCGGCAACGCTCTCGACCGCCAGCGCGAATGTTGCCCACTGCTTTTTGCGGGCCGCTCGCGTTTGCCGGGTTCCGTCGGGTGAGGCGGAGGCCGCCACACACATACCCCCGTCCCGTTGTTGTTAGGTCATGAACCCAAGCCGAACTGCCTGCAAGAGCGGCATTGTCGATGTTGACAGGTGGACAGATTAACAAATGACCGTGTACACCAGCTGATATAACCCTCCGTCGGAACAGAGTCTCGATCTCCTAAGTACTACCCGATACAGACCATTCACACTTGACGTCACTTCCCATCACCTCCATTTCCAGAGGCCCAGAAATGAGAATGGAAATAGTTCAGTTTCGTTCTTCAATTTCTCATAGGCAAAAATATGAGTCGAATGTCTACAAAAAATTAGGCAGCGTGATAGGTTCAAAGATGCTTAAAAACACCATTTAAAAAATTAAATAAAATTGTCTTCATTGTCCCCTTAAACCCAAAGCACTCAGGTGCCTAGCATCAATAGATAAAACAGTGCACAATGCACGAAGAAGCAGACAGGGTAGAAAGAAAGAGCGCTGTCCTTTCTCTTCCTCCTGTTCTCTGCGCTGTTTTACGTCGAAGTACAATAGCTCCAATCACTACCATATTCAAATAATATAAGTCGACCTTTTTTCTTGGAAATGCTATCAAAAATTAAGGGTCGACCTATAATCGTGTCCAAAAACTGACCCATCTCAGGACCAAGAAACCCTGAGCTATCAATCACAACCGGCGTCGCGGTGAGCCGCGCGTTTCAAAGCTTTTGATGCACAAAAAAACGCCAAAATGACCAACAGCCGACAGCCGCGCCGCGCCAGTGCCACGAAACGCCTACATCCTTCGCGACCAGCGTCGGGTTCGCATCGCGTTCCCCTCGCAGGGCAAGGGAAGGGGAGGAAGAGGACGCGATGCAATACACTTGCCCCTCCAACCCATGTCCCTCGCAAACGCGCAAAAAAAAAAAAAAAAACGGAGAGTATTTTAGTTTGATGGTTTTCGGCGGCTCGCGCGTTTGCCCACGGGACTCTCAGTGGCGTTGCTCGCGTCTTTGATTTGCTCTTTCGCCGCTGGTCGTTCCACCTTCTTTCTTGTCGTCATTTTACAACGGTGTCAGTGAGGTATTGCAGCGAATTTCCGAGGATGCCAAGCTGGCGAAGCTTCGGATGAGATGACATGTCCGGAAGTTCTGATTGATGATTGTTTTTGACGCCCTGCATTTAGCTAGAGTACCGTAAATAAATGGCCTTCTTTGCCCTAACTTTCCCTGTTCCTAAAAAAAAATGGTCACGACCTATATCTGAATTATTTTTTTTATTCGTGGGCCTAATAAATAGGGTCGACCTATTTTCGTGGTCGACCTATTTTCGGGTAACACGGTACTTTGCTCTAGCATCCCCACGAGGAGCAGGCCGGGAGAAGAAACCGAGTTGGATCTGAGCAGCTGGGAGAAGCAACAGAAAGAAGGGCTGCTTTCGACCATCTTGGAAGGTTTAGATTAAAAAATGTTTTCAACTGCAACAAGATAGAGCGCTAGAAACACCTGTCGGATTTTGCATCCACCACCCTCCTATCGCTGTGCCGACAGTTACACCACCCTCCCAAGATGTCGGGCTGCTACATTTACTTTAGGGAGTCTTGGTCTGTTGAGAGAGAGGAGCGCGCCGTCCGCCTCTGGTCCTCCGCCGGCAAGACGCCATTTCCCCTCCTCGCTAGTGACGAGGAGCCTCCCGTGTTGCCGGCAGCGAGGGATACAGCCCTGGGCGTGCCGGGCAGACCACCCAGCGTATAGGCTCATCTGGTCCCGCGGAGCTGCATGCAGCGGCCGTAGTAGAAAGTAGCACTTGGAGGCCAGCAGGTCCAGCGCCTGCCTCGGTTTGCAGGCCTGGATCTTGGCCATCCAGCTGGTCGAGCGCTTACACGCCTGAGAGAACTCCCACGGGGATCAAGTCACTTCCGAGTATCGACGTGGGCGCTCATGCGGTTATTGCTGACCGCCATGGGGCCACTTTGCGAGCGAATTAGGCGTCTGCGGGGCACAAGTGATCATGCTATTACCATTTTTTTGTATACAAATGCCACCTACGATCCTATGGTAGAACCTACAGATAAATTAATACAAGTTTATCCAAAATCCCTGATAAGTAGAAAAGATTTTACGAGTCCCATAATTCTCAGCTTCTGAGACTGTGACCGGTGCTGTATAGCCCGCATGGCGTTTTCCAGCTGTCAGAGAATATTACATCCGCCCATTCCTCACTAAGCACCACATTCCCAAATTGTGCAAAATCTGAGAAAACCACGCACGGTGCATTTAGATGGAAATTGATGACTGGACGAAGTGCCAGCCCCCGCTTTTTCGCTGTCTACCTCAAAATTTTAGTGGGCACTTGCCCTGTATTTGCGCAGTTCACTCTTATTTGACATTATATTTCAGCAACAAAACCTAATGTGGCACCAGCCGTTTCCTATTTGGTAGTCCAAGAACTCAGCAGTCTCCGACTTTTCCTGGACCCTCAGCGCTAGGCATTGTTTACGGCATGCCACTTAACTCAAACTCTCCGTCCCTCTTTTTCGCCCCATGCCACCGTGTGGTGGAGGTAAGTCTTTTTCCTCGCGGTGAATTAGATAATCTACACGCGGGTTCAAGCGGCGGAAGAAGCGCAGGCAACCTTCAGAGCATAACCCGCGCGACATCATAAATGACAGAAACGGTGAGCCTGTCGGAATGTGCTTCTCCAAGTACTCGAACATCAAAGAAAATGATCACACCTGCCACGCAGAGCCACTGAAAGAGATCTGAAAGTCAAGTAAGTGAAACCGCGATGCAGCCACGAGCGATAACAGTGACTTGAGCCACGCCGGACCTCGCTCTACAAGTTCGTCGCAGATTGTTGTCCCGTGGCTTCGTGGAGTGCAACAACGTCAATCCCGAGCGCAACAGTCGTAGCGTAATGATTACTGCGATCTGTCTTCTACATAATGTTTGATTCAACCTTGCGCAACGTGGCTTCCTGGAGTTACCGTAATTTCGTTTTTCTTATTTCATAGTGAGAAAGGTCGCCCAATTCGAATCCTTTTCGCTGTCCGGACCTGACTTGGAATTTACGAGGTTCTACCGTACGTCCCAGTGCAAGTGCCCTCGGCCATCCGAGATTGTGCCGGTGAGACCTGGACCTTGGTGCCGCCTGGGTCCTACCTGGTCCAGGCGCTCCGAGTACGATGAGGTGCACGAGGACCAGCAGGTGGATGTAGACGTCCAGCTCTGGCAGCAGGGGCAGGTGAGACGTCTTGGCACTGCGGATGCGACCTCCTTGGCCTCCGTCTCCATCGCGGCTGCGGGGAGGCACCGGGAGAAGCATCCATTTCGGGGTCGAACTTCACCAAACTTGAAACCCGCTCAAAACTGGAAATTCACCACTTTCCGAGAGACCTGGCCCTTTGTCAGAGACACGGTTCTAGGATATCTCGGTAGGAGACTCGAGGAAATGTAGGGTGCCATTAGGAAGGGAAAAGGAGGTGCTTCTCTGTAAGAACTCGAGGGCAAAGATAAGCCACGATGGGCTCGGAAGTGACGCTACCGCAGCTCGGTCAAGGTCACCCTAGGTCGTGGGGCCAACAGTTTCTAGCTTTGTTGCTGAAAGGAAAGTTCGCCTCGGTCGTGCCATGCCCACGCAACTTTGCACCAAAAGTCTTCCAAACCGAGAATTCGAATAATGGTGAATTGACCTCCATTTGTCCTAAAACTCGCAGACACACTTGCACTCACTCTTCAGCCCTCACTGAATCTCACGCTCATACTAAGGAAATCACTTGAACTCCTGAACTTGGTAGAGAGCTTGGACCCCGATTCACTGAGACTAGTTTTTGGGGGTTACAAACTCACTCTCTCACCTCTGAAAGTAGTGAAGTCACGAGAGAGTTTAGCCAAGGTGTGCGTGCAGTCGGGGGCTCATGCATTTGACCATACTGAAAGCAAAGAGCTGAGGAACAAAACCAACCCATACGGTTTCGAATGCAGCGACTACTGAAGCGACATAGTGTGGCAGCTGGATAAAAAAGTTGTTGAAGTCGACATTTTCTGTCACAATTATAAATCGACCCTTAACTTCAAAAAGTTGGGAACGAAAAAAGTTGACCTACATTTGAGGTTATGACGGTCACGTAAAAGTCCACATAAACAAAATTTGCAGTGACCTTCAATATTACAATTTTATAATGCATGAAATGCATTATATAGAAGCAAATGTTTGGAATTGTTTGATAAACATTGAAGGGGCACTGTGGGTACGTGCAAACAAGTTACGTCCCCTACTATGCAAGAACAAACGCTGTGGGGTGATTTTGAAGATCGGACTTTGGAAGCGTGAGGAGACCCCATGTGACGAAAAAGAAAATGTAGCACAGTATAGCCGACGGGGTATCCAGTTAACGCAACTGGAGTGAGGGACAGAGGCAACGTGTACTCAACTTGGTAAAGAACGGAAGCGTGCATTTCTCAAATACGCCAGGAAGGAGCGCGGTGGGACGGCACAAAATGACGTCGATTGAAAATGCTACAATGAAAAGGATCTATCCCTACCGGGTCCCCATGAAACTCGGGAAGAAGTGGATCAGTCAGGTACAACTAATTGATAGGTTAGGACTGATCTATCCAACAGAGTCCAGTTTTGCACATCCGGTTGTATGTATCGCCAAGAAGGACGAGAATTAGGTTGTGTATAGATTACAGGCAATTAAACTGGTAACTGAACGGACGTCTTTCCAATGCAAAACATAAAGAACTGTTGTGGCGCATAGCAAAGCCTATCCATCTCGGTCTTGACCTAACCGAGGGTACTGGAAAATCAAATGGAAAAGTATGCAGCATATCCACGTGGTGAATGATGATGAGTCGGTAAAGCTCGAGTGATGGCCGGTAAACCAGCGATTCTTCCTTGCACCGCGGGTGGGGCGCATCAGACGCAACACCTGTTTGATGCCGCCTGTCATTACCGTCACAGTCAGCCTTAGTATGAGCAACCAGGAGCGACTAGCCGTTTCTTCCACAAGAGTTCAGGAGGCAAGTGATCCAGTTTGGTGTGGAGTGCTGTATCCGTGAAATATCGCCATTGAGTACCTTTCGCCACTAGCTATCACTTGCGGCTATAGCAAATCTTGCACTCACCGCTGCAGGCCGGGAACTGTCAGCACGCGGCGCTGGTATCGTGGCGCGAGCCTAGTGGTTTCGTGAAGATATGTATTGACTGTTTGAACCACAATCTATCACACACACAGTTACAGCGATCAACGTCTAAGTTCCGGCCAGCGGCAGTCGGCGCCTTGAGCTGAGTCGCCTTCGATGCGTTTTGCAGACGCCTACACGAGCTCGCTGCATGAGCTCGTGCCGCATACGCGCAGCTCTTGCCGCTCGTTCACGACGTTTGCAGACCTGCGCTGCGCGACCACGCCGCTTCCCGCCGTAAACGCGGCGGATCTCGGCAGCTGCGCGCACCGCTTGACTGCATAGCATACAGGCCGGATGTTTGGCGGTCCGCGACTGACACGCTGATTGGCTCGCTGCCACGCCATACGACGGAGCGACAGCGTCAACGACAGTCCCTCGCCGTGCGGCTGCATTCTGTCTCAAGCGCGCGCTGCCGCCGCTTGCGCGCTCTCCGCCTGCAGCCTTGCTCACTCCATTCAGCGAACGGCGAGCATGAAGAGCGGCGTCATCGTCATCTCCACATAAGTTACTGAACAGCCATCCTTGAGCCATTCACAAATACAACCGTGGCTAGCATAGCCACAACTGGAGGGACAGACCTACGCCTGAAGACTTCGCCTCCAAAAGTCTCAGCACTGTACCGCGTTCGTAACTGATCAAGGCCAGTACGCGTGGACTGTAATGCCATATGGGCTTAAAAATTCAGCAGCGACGTTCCAAAGAACAATGAACGAGGTGTTAAGACCTCATGCAATGTATGCCAGCGCATACATTGATGACATCGCAGTTTTTCTAGCAGTTGGCAAGAACACGTGGAACAGCTTGGCAAGGTGCTAGCCACATTAGAAGCTGCCGGGCTTACAATCAACCTGAAGAAATGTCGGTTCGGACAAGGCAGAGTAAAGTACCTAGGCCATGAAATAGGCTCTGGATTTCACGCACCAGACTCAGAAAGGGTTGCCGCAATTCAGAACTTAAGACTGCCAGAGAACAAAAAACAGTTGAGGAGTCTCTTAGGATTGATTAACTATTATCGAGACTATATTGAAGGGTATTCAGAAATAGTGCTTCCACTGACAGTGTTGACGAGAAAGGAAGTACCGAATGCACTCCCATGGGGTGAAAAAGAACAAGACGCCTTTGAAACGGCGAAGAGGAAATTGATGGAACTGCCGAAACTTGCAGCCCCATCGTTGACGCGGAGGTTTATTTTGTCGACAGACGCGTCGGAGAAAGCGGTCGCCGCGTGCTTATCGCAGAAGAGCGACGGCGGGAAAGAACTGCCGGTTGCGTTCTTGAGCCGAAAGTTGAGTGGTACACAGAGCAGGTGGTCAACAATCGAGAGAGAAGCATTTGCAATTGTATGGGCACTAGAACAGTTGGAAACTTGGCTGTTCGGATCGGAAATTTTGGTTCGCTCTGATCACAATCCATTGCGGTACGTAGGAACATCGTCGCCAAACAGCGCACGATTAACACGCTGGGCATTGTCCCTGCAAAAGTATAGCTTACAGATAGAACATGTGAAGGGGACCAAAAATGTGCCGGCAGACGCCCTATCTCGACTGGGTCGGGCCTGAGCATTTTGGGGGTGTAGCGAGACGAAACAGTCTGGTTAATTCCAGTCCACACCTCTAGTCGTCACTCGATGCGCCTTACTGGAAAAAAAAAACAGTGCAAAGTGACGCGGTTTTTGTAACTATCGTTTATTTTACCCGTTATTCGGGTCTCTTCTACTATATGTATTGTATTTGTTGGAAAAAAAAGTGTAAAGTGACTCTGTTTTTGTAACTATTGTTTATTTTCCTCGTCATTCGGGTGCCTTCTACTATGTATTGTAATTTGTGTACATGCTGTGTATGTAGGCCTCTGTTATCCTAATAATGTGGAAAAAAAAAGGTTTCAGATGAAGGATAGACATGTCATGCCACGCTTAGGCGTGCATGACTGGTAGGTGTGCTATCAGTGCGTTATCAGAAGCGAGCTCAAGCGGTCACGAGGGTGATGTTGATAGCGGATGGAACAGGCTGATAAAAAAGCGGAAAAAGTGTTTTCTGGTTAGGTTGGATCCGGGCGTGGTGACGGAAGGTTGTATCTCGACACGACGGGATGGAATAAATCATCTGAAACTATTTGGACAAGAGTCTTCACTCACCCCAAAGGTGATTTTTTAAAAATCTAAAACGATGCAAGTTGCAGTCATAGACACGCAAAAAATACAACGGTAAAAAATTTTTCCACACAGCGCCTCCCTTTTGTTTTGTTACTTCTTTCTCCTTCTTTTTACCTTGTCGCTTCTTTTTATTCGCGACGTAATCGCTTATGAAAGTTAGAAGCTTTGTGTGTTACATTTCTATAACATTTAATAACGGCATTTGTAAAACATGTTTTTTAAACCAACAGCAAACGTGTTATGGCCATTCTTTTTAAAATACTGAAAATAGGAGTCTGGAGTGATGTCGCCTCCTGGCTTTTTATCCTCCTTCAGAATACATCGCAGCGCTCGCGGCACTCGCACATGTAGCACTGAGGATGATTGATGAGACGGGGAATCGGACGAAGTTGTCTTTTTTAGGGTGCCCGACGACCTCTCAGACTTCGAAAAGGAAATCGTGAAACAGTCAAAACAACTGGGTTTGGCGTCTGTGTACCGTAGTTTCGATTGTGACTCCACCGGGGCAGCCTTTCACGCAGAACCGGCGCGCCGTGGCCCCTCAAGTCGCTCACAAAAGTCCACTGCGTGTTCTTTTCAACCTCACACGGTTCCAAAGAATTTGAGATCGCTCAGAGGGCCCTAAAGAACTTCAAAACTCGAAAGTGAAGCGTCGCCTGCTCACAGCAAAGGCGGCACGCACGGAGGACAGTGGTTGATTGCGGGATGCGGGCGAACACGATGCTTCGGGGCGGGGCGGTTCGAGGAGAGAAACTCGAGTTGCAGGACCACTCAATCTCTGACGTCGCTGCACTGGCGTGGATCGTGCGGAAACTTGAAATTCGGCTTTGGGAAATTGTTTTGTTTAGTTCACAATTACCGAGTTCCAAAGTTTCAAATTTTGAGGCATCATTTTGAATCGTTTCAGATAATTAAAAAAAAGGATTTTGGCTGGGAGCAATAAGCCTATATTTTTATCAATTTTGGGGAGACTGAATTGGTGTGTCCCTGTGGACCAGGGAGCAGGACAAAGAAAAAAAGGAGGGGAAAGTTAACTTTATGACAGAGGAGAAGAGGGATTGGGAGGAGGGAGAGGGAAAGGAGGAGAAAGAAATGAAGAAACTTAATCTGTCTCACGTGACAAGGGAGGGGGAGGGGAAGGGAGGAATGGGGAAAAAGAGGGGAGGGAGAATAGGAATGGGGCTAAGGAATTGGAGTGTCGCGTGACATATATACTTTCCTGCTAAATTTTATGGAGAAACTGAATTGGTGTATAAGTCACGTGACCATTTCTCCACGTGGCTTACACGTCACGTGACGTCAATTTCCCCGCTAAATCTAGCGTAAAATGCACGGACGGATGGGCAACATTTTGGGATATATCGATGGTCATCTATTTGTATAAAACTTTCACCATGCACTAAACATCCGAGTACGTCCAAGAAATATCTAATCAAAATGTTCATTTTTTTCAAGAAAAGAAATTCTGAAGTATACGCATACACCCCTGGATCGCTGGCTGCCACTCTACTGGCAAAAACGAGCAGGGGCGGCGCTGGGATCGCTCATGACATCAAACGCTGTATCTGAGAGCAGACGCTTCCCTCCTAGGCGTTGCAGTAGCGATAGTGATCATCGGAGGTTTTGTGGATTGTGTCTGGTTTGGGTTATTTGCGGCATGCAAAGGAGGGAGGGTAATTGGTGACGTGCTGTGGGGCACAATACCACCACGAAGAAATGCAGCGTAGCAACATTTTGTCGGCTTCCGAATGAGAAGTCTTAACGACGGGAGTGGGTCCGAGCAGTCAGACGCAAACGCTGGCTCCCAGCTGCCTCGCCGTGCTACAGAAAAGTTTCCACTGAGCTAGCAAACAAAACCTTCCATACCATTCTGTTTCTGAAGCGGCATCCGCTAACATGTCGGCGTATCGCGAATGCAGCCGCCGCAGGCGGTTCCTTGGTGGCGATGTCGGCGAATGAAGCACGAATGGCGAATCATCCGAAATCTCGCGTCGGGAATCTAAAAACATTTGGTCATCCTTGCTCGACTCAGACAAGATTGACGAATCATACTTCATTATTTCCTACGGACAATTGCAACAGTCTTCCGACAGCTTCCGACGCCGGTGAAACAGGCTCAAGCTGCCTACGTGTTGTTTTATTCAACATTTGACGTCGCAGTGAGATGGCAGACCGGTGAAGTTGACAATTTAATTTCGGTTTTATCATACTTCGACTCAAATTTATTTATTTAAAGAACTTTTGGAAAATTTGTTCACTGCTCTCACGATCAATTTCTCGCGCTTTCTCAGAAAATATGTTTAGTTGAAAACGTCTCAAGTTGACGTCGAAGCTCCCTTTAAAAGCATTTCACGCTTTAATAAATTGCGCACTAGAGTTCCTATCTCCTTCAGTAGGTCCCTCATAGTGCCGCCGATTGTTACATTTCTTGATCGCGGTTTTTCCCAGGTCCCCCGAGAAACATATCAAAAGGGTTCTAGTGTACCTGCTTCTAGGCTTTTGTCCCCGCCCACAATTTTACTGCAAACTCGTAATAGTGTCATCAAGCAGCAGCGGGGAGCTCAGGTTGTCCTGCCTCCAGCGCGAGCTCTCTCTTCGACGGAAGCCATTCTCACAGTGTCAGCCACTACAGCAGAAAGCACCGTTCCTAGTTCCCTTCAATGCCGGAGCAGAGACAGGCGGACGATTGGCACCAGGGATGAAACCAGAACCGAAACTATTTCATATGTAACTGCCTCTGCTTTGCTGATGCCACTAAAGCTCTCCCCTAGAATAGTAACCTGACTGTCTTTTAGCTTAAACTTTAAACTACCACTTTACCAAGTCCTTCGTGGGATCAGTGGCCACGCACCATGGCTCAGATCGTGCGTAGCGAAAGCTTGCGCTGCACAACCCAGGGAGCCCGGGTTTGATCCTCGCCCCCGCCAGTTTCAACCCGAACAAGCTTCGCAACAGCTTGCGGTAGTGCATCGCTACTGCGTGATGTGTGCTGGAGACCCCAGGATGGTGGTGGTACCCCACTGGCTAAATTTCTTGTCTATGGCTGAGACGCCGCATGCCCGCTGAGGCCGACTAACTTCTGGCCGTCTAAATGTACACGCAACACAATTGCCGTGACCCTTGTAGTGCGTCGCATCATTTGGGGCGCTGCCGGTGAGGCGACTGTCCTCGCTCGACACCTCCCAAACGAGGAGGCCATAGTGCCGGAATTTCAGTGTCGCCTACCGGAGGCAGTCACGGGAGCGGATTGAATGTGAGTGCCACGACGGCACTCGAAATCTCGCCGATCGAGCACAAGCTCCGAAATCCGGCGCGGCGGCCTCGCTGCCCGGGAGGCGCCGGCTCCGCTCCCGCGCAAAGAGGACGAGAAGGAGAGTCGAAGGTGTCCCACCTCGTCCAGGAAGGCCAGGAGTGCGTCCCTGCTCTGGCTTGAGTGGGTGTAGAAGCCGCAGACGATCTTGCGCATCACCTTGGCGTTGAGCCGCTTGCGGGTGGGCATCAGGGCCCGCAGGATGCGCAGGATGAACCGGGGCTCTTGCTGTTCACCGCCTTTCGATGTGCCGCGCGTGCTCCTTGATGTCTGCGTGACGGAGAGTGCAGCCTCCTTGAGACACTGCAAGGCTACGCCGCGCCTGGGGGCCCGGAGGGGGCCGTGGAACATTGTCGCGGTTAGTGGTGGACGACAGCTCGGACCATCAAACCAGGATCGCATCAGCAAACTATCGTGGGGACCCGGGCACCGCCTGAATGGGTAGCAATCTCATGCGTGCTAACACAATCCTGTTTAAACCACATCCTATGGGGAGGTTTCGAGCGACGCGGTTCCAAATAGAAATAATGGCGGAATCCACGCCGCAAACTTTTGCTCTCATGTGCGCTACGCGCTTCTAGGCGAGGAGGCGGTGCTTTCTAGCTCGCTCGAGTTCTCTAAAAATTGTGATTGACTGTAACTGCCAAAGGAGCCAATGACACAAATAAGCAACGGCTGCTATTTGGTTTTTACAAGTACCGGCCCCGGCGGATTTATTTATTTTCGTATTTTCGAGGCCCCTTCCTAGTTACCGGGGTGGCTTAGAAGGAGGAAAAAAGAGTAGCTTAGGCTTAAGTAATCCAAATACATCCCCGGTGTTACTTCTGGGTCCTCGAAATTAACACTCCTTGGAAATAATTCTTCTTAAAATGAAACATTCATGCAATGAAATCAGTGGTAAAAATTGCAACGGCACGATTTCACAATTGAGGGCTACGCAGTGGAGATGTGACCCTTTTACCATTTGCAAAAGAGACTGTGAAAGTAAGTTACTGAAAGTAAGTTGTCGTTACAATTTACTGGGAATTGTACGAACACGCAGTTCCAGTTTCAAAGGAATAAAGGTTGCACCGTTCATACCTCAATATGCAGTTGTTTTCATCTAACCGCTTGACAATTCTGTTCATCCCCCTCAGTGCCACAGTGGTTGTAACCTGACAGATATGCTGCCTTCCTTACCAGACCGGTGCTGAGAAGGCACTACTCCAGTTTCATTCATTTTTCACAGAAAGAAAAGGGCAGAAAACATGAAACCTGAAACCAGTGTACTTTCCAGGACTTGGAGCATATAGAAAGTGGACTCTGAGCATTATGTGGTTGAGAATGATGTGGTCACTTAATGCCCAAGTTGTTTCTCATCATATGCATACAAAGTTGCAGCAACTGTCTGAGGTTCAGTGAACTATGCCCTCTCTACCAAAATTAAATAGAAAAGTATACAATGTACAAGTATTTCTGGGAAATCTCAGTCATTTTTTAGCTACTCAAACCAACACAAGCTGGAAATCTTGATTCCAAAGAACTCTAAGTCGTATAGTCATGTCTTTTTAATATGGACACCTCCATTCCCGCCACCAAACAATCATAATAAAGAGAAAAAAAATGGACATTTACCCAGTTCATTTTTGAAGATTCTTTCTGTATAGGGGGTATCCGTAATATAGAGGTCCATAGGAATGAGACATGACTGTAGCTTTTTCATTTCTTTTAACCTAAATAGGCAGGGAATCTCTTCAACAAAGGCTTTTTGCTAATGCTCCATTTTCCGTTTGAGACGTGTTAGAGACACAAAGACTGCTAAACTTGTAAAGGTGGCAGACACTTCAACATTCACAGTTATAGGGTGGGTCGGGAAGAGAGCAAGATGTTTCACCCTCGATGGTCAGCGTGTCCGTGGTCGGCCTTGGCAGGCTCCACCTCCCCGCCAGCACCTGCCGCGGGGCTGTCCTGCACTCTCATCTCCACGTCCTCGGCGACCATCTTGCGCTGCGCAGACAACCTTGGCGTGGGAATGCTGGCGGCCATCTCTCGGCCATCCTTACGCTAACGCCATCTGTTTCCGTTTCAAAGTTCCACATCAACTTCCATCAACTTCTTATTGCGCCTTCTCATACTAGCGTGTGTGCGCATATTTTCTGTTAATGCATTCGGTGCTGCAGGAGGATAGATGTTATCAGCAGTACCCTTCATAAGTGCGGTAGCTCGTGCCACCTAGCCAGGACGAGGTAAGGAGGATTTTATCTTTTATTGTTGCTCTTCGGACGTAAAGCTGCAAGCAGAAGCTCGCAGCTTTTTTTTGAAGTCTGTTTCATTCTGCGTCACCTTGTGCCGTGGCATCTGGAATGCCCTCTTGACCGGTGCGTTTACCGCTCTCCACTGCCCGTAAGGCCGGAGCGGTCTCGGCGGCAACAAACTACCTTTGGGAGCTGGCATTCATGCTGTTTGACATCAGCAATCCTGGCAGTTTCTCCTAAATCTTCTGCCAAAGAAGACCAGCGGACGCGGCATCTCCTGTTTTTAGTTTTTGTCGAGCTGAAGTTCCGCAGAACAAGCCGCAATGGAAGAGTCGTCTGCCGCGCCCTTGTGTTGCTGTACCACCACATGATTGGCGTGCAGTCAACAGCACCGACGCAAGTTTGACGTTGCGTAGGCGGAAGTCGAGGAAGCGAAATCGAAGACGCCGCGAATAAACACGCCGGCCAGGGATGCATTCCAGGCGCCAGCACTTGCACTGCAGAGTAGCTCAAAAGGGGTTCACATGTCAATAGGTCCAACAACCACCACAATGAGGAGCATTAACAATGATGCTCTCCCTTCCTGTTTTCGCTATACTCCATCTCACGAGTTCTACGCAGCATTACCTAAGGCACAGGGTGAGAGCCTTAACGTTAGGCAGTTAAAGAGAACGTGGCAAGGCCTCTCTTACCCTCTTTGTGTGTCCCTTTGGAGATTAGCCCACCACAAAACTGCATATAAAAGGAGCTTCTTCTTCTCAAACCTGTGACTTTGACAGCACTGCATGAAAATAGTGAGATCCGTCTCACCTTTTTTATGTGTTTGGCGATGTTCAACTCCTGTTCATTTCGTGATCTTACTAAACTATTATCTTTCCGACTGATGCGGTAAAATGTAACATTTTTCTTCGAGTGCCTTAACTGCTGTAGCTTTTTTAGCTCGAGTCCAGAATTAATAAAGCGAACTGCGCACAATGACTTGTTTTCGTTTTTTTTTTCATATTGCGTTTAATAATACAATCAATGGCCAGTACCATAAAAAGCCACTTGATCAGTACTGCTCGGGTGGTAGCGTTTGTTAGGTGTCCTACATTCTCCTTTATGATGAGGTGAGGTAGATGATGAGGTGAGAAAAGGGACCGCAATGCAGACGAAACAGCTGCTGGTTATATCGCGTATAATCCGAGGATGTGAGGTCCCGACTCAACTGGCAGTGAATATTATTCCGCAAACCGGTTCGTCATCTAATGCCAGAGGGGCAGCGAGGCGCCGTAGCGGGGCTCAAACAAATCGGTGCCTACGCTTGCTTTGGAATGATTTGCCGAGCTCGCATTATTCGGGGAGACGGTAGAGAACTAACGCGACTAGAGAAGTTCGATGCGGACTGAGTTGACTTCGAGCACTTGTCACCGGTTTGAGACGGGAGAAGACGACACAAGATGCCGACAACCCGAACGGCTCGTCGGGAACTTCTCAGGATTCGACTCTACCGTCGATACCATCCTGGCGAAGCCTTTGCGCCGTCACGTAGAACGCGTATATCTATTTCGTATGCATAAATTCGGGTCCTTTAATAGCTGAGCAAACGAAAAACACGCACAGAAATGAGCACTCACCGGCTCTGAGAAACACAGCGAGAGAAACACCGAGTAATGATGGCGACGTCCAAATATTAGCCACGCAGCAAATCCAAACATTAAAATTTTAAACGTCTAAACAAATATAAAATGTTTAAAAACTTTAGAAAAATGTTTAGATATTTATTCTGAAAAGCATTTATGTTTAGGTTACAACAAAAGTTTTATTTATACTTTGAAGTTACAGTAGTGAGCCAACATGGCAGACGGCAAAGGTGGTCTCGTTTACCAAGGTCGTCCAAAAACACGCCGGACGTGCAAGAACGAGTGAGTTTCACCCTTTATTCTGAACTCTTCCTATGGTGTTCCTCTTCCGAACCGAGCACTTTGAAGGGTACCGAGGCTCGGTCAGTGCCGTGCGGGACGCCCTACCGATCATTGACACCGCATCAGTTCCTGGTTCGGGCGAAAAGTAGCCGCCCGGCCCGTTTTGGGGACCTTCGGACGTGTTCAGTCTACTGGGCCCGAGTTTCCACTTGGGTCAGGCAGCGCTCAGAGCAGGGCCTGGACCCTGACACCCTGTGGGTCGAGGGAGACGCCCGGACGCGGAAGCCGAAACGCCGAAAACGCCTCCCTGGCCGGTTCCCCTTCCCAAAACATTCCGGGCAAGGTGTGCTCGGAGCGCTGAGTTCGTTCCTGGTGACCTTCGCACGGCGCTGGTGCTTGGCTGCCACGCCGGTGGCCCCTTGACGACACCTGCGAGGGCCGCCGCGTTCGCCGAACTAGGTTAGCGCCGGGCAGCTGCGGCCGCGCTACGCCCAGCGTCTTCCTCCCGGTGCGTCTCAGGACGTCGTGCTCGCAACCATCTCCCCGCGGCGACGACGACTCGGAGGGTCCCCTTGCACGTCTTCCGGCCGACCGATCGGTGATCGGTCGACGTTCGAAAGATATGAGGGACGGCCACTGCTGGATTTACCCGCGAACATCAGAATGAACTAAAGTCGGCTTCTAAACCGCCCATTGTTGGGCGTGAAAAAGAAAAGAAAACAGAAGCATGAATTATTCTCCAAGCTCAGTAAATGCCTGTAGGACGTCACCGCGGTCATTGACCCGCTGTTGTATGCAGCTCTCAGTGAAGCGAAGTCTGTCTATCACATGGTGCTGTTCCCTTGTAGGTAGGCCACAAGGGCGGCATGCACTCTGTATGCGTTGCGCTTTGAGAATGTTGGGTAGAAACTGTGCATATGTAGCTTTGAAGGGCGCACGCGTATCTGGAGCACTGTCAAGGTTAAGACAAACTGGCTGCAAGCCGCCGTGTATCACCAGATAAGCTCTTTCGAGGCAAACCGCAAGTTTGTACAACCGTGGGCATTCCTTGGGACACACTACAGGTGGTTGTGTGCATGGAACTTTGTGGTCGGCCTATGTAGTATCGAGCCAAAAAATCAGTATTTCGATGCCCTTAGAAACCTCCAGAGGTTCCAAAAATGTTAGATTTTGGAGATTTGTGTGCCAAACCAAAGAATGCCATCTGACACGTCTTACCAGCCAAGGGGTTGGACTGTGACCCAACTTGCCGACACAAACAATGAGCTTGAGTTCAAAGTGTGCCAATACTTGCAAGTTCCATCATTGGTGCCAGCGATCCAGTGATTATGCTGCCTTGCATATATTTCAATGTGGTTCAGGTTTGCTTGCCTTGTCTGTGCTTGGGAGAGAGGGGTGGGGTGTAAATACTTCACAATTCATGAACATCACTGAAAGGAAGGCTCTGCGCTCTTTCCCTGCCGCATCGAATACGGTCTCGGAGACAGCAGAAGTTGCGTTTACCCGTCGCTCTGTCTTGTCGTACGGTTCAGTTCATTTGGCACAGGTATGGCTTTCAGGCTGTTTTATCTTCGCTCGGTTCGTGGAAGCTCTTCTAAACGAAACATGGCTACTGAGCAGTCAAAGTTCCCATACTTGCATTTTCATGATCAGTCCACCAAGCAACACCTGTACACGCGAGTGATTGGAACCTCTCAATTTTTCTACTAACAGCTTGAAAGAAATAGCAAAACATAGTGGGACTGTGTTCAGCGAATGCAGCACATGCCGATGGGATCTTTGTGGTGATTTTTTCTCTTTTCAGCATTATAGATATTTTTGTCCTCGTTTATGTCAGAGAATCAAACTCTTCCTTGTTATCACCATTTAGAGCTGCCGTTTTGAAGCACAAGCAAAGAAAGGTTCATGCTGCTGCTGTAATATTCTTCCAGTGTGGCCTAGTCTTATTTGTCCAGTTGTGACCACTCCCGGCTTGTAGACACATCCTTGTTGCACTAGTTCAAGTTCAAAATACCTGTCTCCTAAGCCTCCTCCATAAAACCGAAATAAGATGAATGTGTACTCATTTCTGTGCTCTGTACAACTGGCAAAAAGCTTATTTTCATTTCATTAGGAGTAGAAAACGAAGTACAAGGAAAACATACACCATTTTACGATTAGAGCAAGATGCAGATAAGGCATAAATAAATAATAAATGTTTGATGTTTAGTAACTTTAGTTTGAAAAAGCAATGCTAAGCTTTTGAAATGCAAATAAAATTTTACACATTTAAAGTTTTATATAAAAAGAACACATTTTTGTTTGTGTTAATTGCAAACCTTTATTCCATGCATCCATCTAATCCATGTGCAGGTAATGTCCTAAGTGTAACATTGTCCATCTTTGCCGGACGTTCACTGGATAAAGATGTGTCAACATACATTGCAACATGCTCTGTTCCTTGTTACCTTGAAAGCTTTGTCCCCAGTGTTACAGCCAAAACAGACCACAACATGTTACAAAGAACCAGTTAAAGTAGAGGTTCAACACTGACTCTCATTGGAGTCCGACTTTTAAATATGACGCGTTTTCTGGCAATCTGCGTAATAATTTAAATTGCCTGGCATCATGTGAACCAGCTTAATGAAACTGGAACTACATTAAACGATCTATTTTTAAACCTACAGGCTGGGTGGTTTGGTGACCTCGTGGGTGGGGACAGGAACAGCTTGGCTGGACACCTGTGGCTTTACTGATCACTGACACGTGAAGCGAAAATACATTTAAAAAAAATTACAAACTTGCTTGATTTAGGCAAAAGTTTAGGATGGGACAAAAGGTGACTAGAGTCGACTGACTAGGTCCCACCCCCTGTACAGTTGAGCAGCCCGGCAGCTGCTGAACTGTACAGGGAGACGCTTTCTCGACATGATTGCGTTGTTTTGCTCGTTTGACATTCTGTGACCTGGGGTAAACGCCTCCTGCGATTTTATCTTTTTGAGCGTCCCATGGCCCTCTGGGACCTTTGCCGAGTCATGCCTACTGATTTGTGAACTTGCCAACATATAGAGAATTCTGGCTGAGGGCTCCCAACACTACTATTGCAAACAATAGCAAAAAAAAAATGCGGAGAGGAAGCAAATTGGCTTAGAAGGGTGAGGAGATGAATCATACTTTTGGTTTCTAGGCTAGGTGGCGCAACCTACCGCCCGTTATAAAAGGTTACAGCCATTACCATCCACCCATATGAGCTCCAACAGTACTTGGTTATTTTTCGGTGTACCGGCCAGTTTCAAGAAATGTTTCGGTTAAAACTTTTATGGGACGCGGAGCTTAGATCTTTCTTTAAACTCTTTGACGAATTGATGGATAATGGAAGGTTGAGGGGATTGCAAAAAAAGTGCCGGATTAGCTGTTGCAGATCATATTGTCCGTGGGAGTACCAAGCCCCTGGTACGGAACTCTTATTACTGTCAAGAGGAAGGACCTAGTGAGACCGTTAGTCGTGGGAAATATGCGCGGAGACAGTCAAAAATAACATGGCGCAAGAATACAGTAACGTGGATTAACACTACTCTATTTTCGTACCTCGCGTGCGACAAGAGACTATGTCGGAGGCGTTAAATTGGCCTGTTTTCTCTAGTGCGCAGGAACTCGCTGTATGTGTAGAGGGGAATTAATTGAGTAGTATTTTTGACCAAAAGAGCCAAAAAGGAGCTAAAGGTGGAAAGAGCAGAGGCTTTGCAAACTGGATTGTAGGGCGAGACGTGTCAATCAAGCCCAGTTTACGCCGAATGCTCACGCAGCAACCTAGTGCAGGAAGACAATAGTGACAAATTAGCAGTCGTGGCTTTTGATGGTAAATGAAGGTAAAAGAACTCGTGTTTGAGAGCGTCGATAGGTACAAGTTCTACAGGGATTCGGCAGGGTACGAAATACCCCCTTGAACATAAATATTTAGGGCGGTAACAGGTATGAAATAGTAAGGGAAGTTTGGAAGAGTGTTTTAAGGGTGCCAAGTTTGACTTTTGAAGATGGAGTAATGCGTACGAAACAGGACGTCCAAGCAAGCTAGACTGGTAGTCAAGTGGTGCAATGTGACATGAGATGATCCTCATTCGAAGGCTGGGTAGCTAGAAAGAAGTAAGGTATATTTTGAAGATGGAGTGAGATAAGTGCATGAGAAACGAGGTGCACGAAGAGCCTCCAGCAATTCGCATAGAAGCGGTGTCGAAACAACACGGAAAAGGCGAACTGGAAAACTCGGATCGATCATCTTGGGCGGTAGTAGACACGCAGATCAGGAAATAGCAGTTCAACTGAGAACTAGTGCAGCACAGGGTACGATCAAGCTTGGAGTAATATAATATATGTTTTAGATAGTCAAAAGATCAACGTAAGGTCAAATGCATTTCGAGAAAAAAGGGAGATGGGGGGGGGGGGGGGGGCTCGCTTGCTGGCTGGCTGGCTGAAGTTACATAAGCCCCCGTATCCATGTCCCCGAACAACTTGTCTGCCTTGACAGGTCAAGAAAAAGTGGAAGCTCCTCCCACCTTTCCACTTCAGCGGAGCGAACGTTGAGAGGAGGTCGCCTCCTCTCCACCGTTCGCACCGCTGAAGTGGAAAGGGGTGGGAGGAACTTCCACTTCGTTCTTGACCTGTCACCGACTATAGAAGGAATTAACTTTAAAATTGCTAGCGCTTCGTACCGTAAATCTTTTGCAATATCTTTTCTTTCCTGTGTTTTCTATTTGCATCTGTTCTGGCTGGCAATCGACAAACCGGCGAAGAGCGAGCAAACAATGCTGCGAAATTCAGCTGAGTCAATTTTGTCTGGAAACGCTTTCCTGATCTCCCAATTCTTCTCACCTCGATTAGTCGGGGTCCTAGGAGGGGGAGACGAGCGGCCGTTTGATGTTCCATCGAGTCTCTTTTTAGAAACCGTGCAGGGGAGAGGGTGGCATCGGCTAGCCTCTCCGTTGGCAGGGTGCGTGTCGTCGGAGCCACTTTTTGGAAGGGAAGTTTTCGGCTTCTGATTGTCTGGAGGGCCGTTTTTATTGTCTGCGTATCATACAGGATATATAAAAAAAAAATTGTGTGCCACATTTTTTTTTTTTTTTTTGAGCGGAGTCATTGAAATTTTAATTTATTATTTCGCGCGACCCTTTTTTGTCTACTTCTGCTTTGCTTTCCGTGTTGATTATTCGCGAATATAACTGTTCGATGCATTTATTTTCGTTAATTTCGAGGACGTCTTTTAAGGCTCGATTAATCTGCGTGTTTAGACTGCCTTTAAGTGCGATGCCTTTCGACAACTGTGCTTTATAATTACAAACGAAGAGACCAAAAAACATCTTTTTTTTTTGGCCTGACCAAGCTGAGTGTTGTTTGCGTCATTTCTCCGATTTTATTCTTTTTTTTTTTGTCGCCCAGCTTTACGAAGTGTGTCTCATAAAGTAGCAGATTTTTTTTTTGGTCATTGTTATCATCTAACTTCATTATCTCCATAAAAACGCGTTTATATAAAGAAATTATTCTTTTCTTGGCATTCTCCGATGGACGCTCTCCGCGTAACATCGTTCTTCTATTTAAACGTAAAAAAAAAAAAATGTACGTGAATTTTTTTACGAAAGCGTAGAGTGCGTTTGCCGCCCCCAGTGGCGCGCGAAGCCCGTGGAAATTGGTCGTTGGCTCGGCTATTCAGCGCGAAAGCAAACTTGGTGCCTCAGCGACCCCGAAGCGTTGAGAGGGCTCGGCTGCTTGAGACCCCCTCTGCGCCTCAGTCCGCTGCCAAGGCGCCGTATCAGATGTGCGCAGCGTAACAGCACCAGACATATTCGAGCATGGACATCAAAAATTGAGTTACGATCGCTGTCGTCGCCTCGTCCTTCATTACGTCCAAATTAGAAAGGCCCTGCTGCTACATTTTTTGTAACAAACTTTAAAAAAAATGCTCTTAAAAAAAAAATGTAGGTGAAAAATGTGCGCAAGCGCGCTGTACGAGCCTGAGAGTTATCCGGTCGAATGCGCCTGGAATTCGAGTGGTCGGCTACATTCGATCAGCGAGTCGAATGATCGATAGACCTTTCGCTAAATTACCCCGAGCATCAAGAAGGAGAATGTTGGGAACGTATAAGTGCGCGCGCTGCACGTGCTCGCCTTCCCTTTAGAAAATGTTCCAAGTAAATAACCGATATGAAGCGTTTGTGGAACGCGCGTGCCAAGTGCAATTCGTTTTAGATTTTTGCTTTCGAACGAGAGCTCGAGCCTAGACGCCAACATGGCGCGGCTGGCGGTCTATCGATGCGTTCAAACGCCCCACCCAGCGCGCTCAGCGAGGCTGAATCGCTCGAGAAAATGTCACCCCGCACGTTGAATACCTTTTTTGTTGTCTTGTTTGTGAGGACGATGAACGACTGGAATGCACTGACCTCCGACTAGGTACGCATCCTGAATATGAACTGCTTCGACTCCTCTTCTGTCAGAAATTTAATGTAACCCTCTTCTTAAATGGTTAAAAAAAAAAATATCGTGTTTTCTAAATAAAAAAAATAAGTAAAAACGACAAATTACTTTCTTCGGTGCTGCAGGTGAATGGGGTTTGGTGCTTTCGGGGCCGGGGTAATCAAAATAAATATGTCCTTTTTTTCTTTTTAGTTGATAGGTTATGGCTACGGCCCGTTAGAAGGTGTACAGCGACACAGCCGCGTTAATATCCATCCATCCATCCATCGATCGAGCACTTCCTTTGTTCCCGCGGAAAGGTTCCCGTCGCCACGAGGAACGATCTCTTCGGGGCGCACACATGTGTGCCCGACGCGGTGACCTGTCGAGCCACTTGTCGCTTCCAATCGCTGTCTGAGAGGGCGTCGGGCATTGCCGCTGCCGGAGTTGCATTGTTCTCGTGACGAGCAGCCCGCTCGAGATCGTTGGACCGCGGCGGTGATCATCGACCCGCCTGGGCCTTTGGGGGCCCGCTCTGTGGCGCCGACGATACCTTCTCTCGGGGAATCTAGCGCAGCGGGCCGGCGACAATTAAAACTCGTTGGACGTTCTCGCAGCGCGGATCCGCGCGTACTAAGTGGGCCGGATAGCCGGCGGCGAGCGCGACTGGGTCCGGGCAGCACCTCGTAAGTGCTTTCCCGCGTGACTAGAGGAGGCCACCTTTGGCTGCTGATTGGGCCCGACTGCGGCGTCAGCGTTCGAATAGAAGTCGTGTCCAATCGGTGGCCTACGGTGGCCTTCTTTAGTGACGCGGAAAAGCACTTAGCTGGGCTTTCTCATCTAGGAGGTGTTTAGTCCGGGGGCGATTTTTGTCGCCGAGTGACGCGTTTCGCCTGCCGCGAACTAGAGCCACTTATTAAGCTTTACTGGGAGGTTTTCGTGGGCGCTGCCGCAAATGGGAAAATGCGGCTTCCTGAGGTTTAGATAGGGCACTGCCTCGCTCTGTCGCGAAGTGTTTTAGAGTTTCCGGAAAGCGGAAAAAGCGTCGATTTTAGATGCACGAGCGTCCCGCCCGTACGTCAAAAGTGGTCCCGAATGAAGGACGTCACAGAAGCCCAAGCGTCCCGCTGGCGGTTGGTCGTAGAACTGGTGGCGAAAAGCACGAGCGAACGCGAGTGTCGCTGTCGTCGCGGACTCCCAACTGCTGGCCGCCGAATCTTCCGTGGACTTTCTAGCTGGAGAGCGAGCTGCACCAGAACAGGCCTCTGCCACGCCTGCTACTGGGACACCGGCAGCATGACACTCGTGTGACATCAGCAGGCGGAAATCCTGGGACCACTTTTTCACTGGTACCTGACACCAGTCCGAGATGCGTTCCGGGTGCCATATATGATATATAGTTGAGATAATTCCAAGTCCCAAGGTAGTCGAAGCGTCAATATTCTGAAGATCATTTAGTGACCGCGAGCCAATCGGCGCTGCCCGATAGTTTTTTGCACGACGCTCCTTCCCTCCCTTCTGGGCAGTAGCGTTGCCCGCGACCCGAAGGGCTACCGAATATCCAGCTGGCACGAGCGAAGAAGGGATAGGGCCTGCACGCCTCCGTCCTCTCGCGAACGTGGGCGAACCCAACCGCCCGCGTTGCTGCTTCTTTGGCGCGCTCCACATGTCCCTCCGCGTGGCAGGCACACGCCGCCTTCGGCCACGCGACAGAAGGATTCTGGTTCTAAGCTGACAGTGCAGTGGGGGCTGCGGGCTCGCCGGTACCAATCAAACGCCTCCCTTCCAGCACCTGACCCCGCTCTCTGCGCATGGGCGTCATAGAGATCATATGGGGATGGACGGGAGCGTGAGCACGTGGGAAAAGGCTGGTCGAACGACCACGCCACCGCGTTGTTGCGGTTCCTCCCGTGCCGTGAGACGAGCGTTTGCGATCCACGCTCATCGGCGTCAGTATCGCGCCTTTTCGTCGCACACGCAGAACGCCAGAGCGGACTGCTCGCGTCCCTGCCAAAGGCACGAGTGTGAAGGTCCATGCATGCCCCGCTGTGTTCTAGCTTTATTCGGAATAAAGACGGCACAGAACGAGGGGTGGCAATAGTTCGTGGATCCTAGCGCAAAGAGACAAGAGCGAGCGTACCCTCGAGGCTCGGGCGTGGCTTGCACCGACGTCGCCTCAGCGGCCATTGTGGTGGCCTTGCGGGTGCCTTCTGCAGCATGTAGAGTATCGCAGCGTCGAATTTGTTCTCCTCAAAGACCAGTAGGCACGAGCCTCGGATGTATGCGATGACGTCACGTGCGAGCCACGAGGACATGTTTGCTCGCTGGTGGGACGCCGGGATTTGTGGGACTCGGCCGTCTTTTCGACGCGTCTTACATTTTGGCGAGCACTTTTCTATGGAGAAATTAGGACTATGTTATACACGTTTAGACGGCGGGAAGTTGGGCTGCCCCTATGGGCGCCTCTGAACTGGAGAAATGTAGCCAGTGCGGTAACTGCTCGCCTAGTGGTACACAACCACACGCCGGCATACGATGCTCATCCAGACCGAACCGGGTGTGGATTGAACCGAGGATCCTCGGGTTCGCGCACCTCAACTTGCCCTCCACGCGTGACCCGAGCTGCGCCGTTTTCAGCCACTCGGCCACCGACGTGGGTTTTCGTAAGCCCCGGTCGCTTCGTCCAGCCCCCTGGAAAGGGCGCTCATCCCGGGCTAAATTTGCTGAAGTGAGCCGAGTTTCCAGACGAGGAAGGAAGACAGGGCCATTGCACGAGGAGCTGTCGTCCAGGCAACGTTGGGCCGCCCAAAAGAGGGGGAGTCGAAACAAACACACACGAGTCGAGCAGGGCGTTTTAGGCGGCGGCTTTGGAGCGGGCCGGCGATCCGAGCGAGGTCGACTATTTTTGCGGATTCCCGGAAGCGGTCGAGAGTTGCGCTTGCGTCGCTGCGGAAGTCCATTCGTCGCCGCCGCCGGTGGGGCTCCGTCCATTCTCTCTGGGCGGACAGTGGCCGCGCACCGGCGGAAGCGGCCACTGGCTACTGTTGGTTGTTACGATGCGTGCTACGCGTGAGCCCCCTCGCAGAAGGGCCGATCAGTCGACGGGTCTGATCGGGCTAGGGCGCGGTCAGCTCGCTACGAGAAAGTGTGCGCCTCGAAGTTTTGCAAACATCTGCGAGTCGCACTTGCGTATATTATTTGTACGGTCAGCGCGGCGAGACTGCGTTGGTAAGCCCGCGTGTGCATATTGGGACCGCGATAAATATATGCGCAAGCTGGAACTAATTTTAATATTCTCGCTAACGATTCGAACGAGAAACAAAATCCCCGTGTAAAATTTACGCACTTACAAACCACACACAAAAAAAATTGAAAAGATAAAACGATGAATATAAGTTGCAGCGCTGTAAAACACATATTCACAAAATTGAAAGAAAAAAAAAAGGAACGACTATTCCTCTAGAGGTGCTCGTGTTGTCGGCTCTGGTCTTGTGTCCGCTGTGCCGCAGCGATCCCGCAGCGGTTGCGTCGTCCGAGAGCGATGCGAGGCGGAAAGGCGGCGGTCGCCTCGGTGCGGGGGATAGCCCCGAGGATCGTCCTGACAACGATCGAGCTACGCCCAGATTAGCCCAGCACAACCGCGGAAGGGGCTGCCGTCACGGCGACGTTCGGAATGGGTCGCCATGCCCGTCGCGGATTTCTGCTCTCCAGCTTCTCGGGCAATGTACGCAGGCAGCTGACTAAGTTGAACCGGACAGTTCATCGAAAGCCGCTTCATCGAAAGCCGCTTCATCGAGCGCCATTTAATTGAACGCTGTATCGTCGAACATCGTTTTATTCAAACTGTTTCATCGAACACGGCTTCCTCGAATGCCTTTTAATTAAACTTCTTTGGTAGCCTCAATAAAAAACAAAAAAAGATAGTTTTCTAGTGATTGCTTCGAGGTCCAAAGCTGGTCTGTCTTCGTCTTGCAAACACTCCGCTACAGTTTTTTTTTCGTTTGTTTTAAATTGCTCGAGATAGTAAACGTTTCACTGGAAATAAAATAGCTGGTGCAACCGTAATTTCCGCTCTATTTTCATTATTCGAATTCCGCAACTAAGGAAGTCTGTTCCATTACGCTTTCGTATAGAGAACCAGAATATGCATGACAATCACGACGGCTGCAGCTTCACTGCGTAACAATGTAGCTGAATTGGAAACGACCTTGTTGGAAAGAAGGCGGCAATCCTCACGTGCGAGCGTGGACAAATGTGCATACAGAGAGCCGGAAAATGGGTCGAAAGGTGAACGTCTTTTTTTACTTCCCTTTTCTTTATTGCCGGAGGTTTGTAAGGGGTAAACCGTCTGGAATGGAGATGCATTGGTGGACGATCTCGCGATATTGAACGTATTAGGAGATAATAGAGAGGAGCGAGAAATGGGCAATATGTATACCGTGCACATAATAGCCGAAAATATCTTTTCGGCTATTGACCTGTGGCAGACATCGTTATGATTGTTTTTGTATTATATTTTATGTGCCACCAGATTATAACCTATTGGTTGTTTTGGGGGACGTATCAAATAAAGCTTTATTATTATTATTATTGTTATTATTGTATTATATATCATTATTGTTATTATTATTATTATTATTATTATTATTGTTATTATTATTATTTATGATTATTATAATAACCATATTAGCTAAGCGGACGTCCGTCTGTCTAATGCTGGAGACAGACGTCGTTGGAGTTAATTGTACGAACTCGTGCCACGGTAAACAAAAACAAAAAAAATATACAGAAATTGGGCGATCAAACGGTATCAGTGGAAAGTGGAAGGGATAGTACGCGCACACTTTCAAAGCCACGGAAAAGGAATGGGCGATAAAACGTCGCCCTGCAAAAAGACCCGGAAGGCACCCTATACATGTTGCGTCATACAAGTGGACCGGGAAAGAGAAATGCGATACAAAAAACACATTCGATGAAGCGTTCGATGAAATCTCCGGCACCTCTGAATGGGGCAATTCGGTGGCACGACGCTCGCTTCTTTTTTCTTTATGTGCTTTGGCCAGTGCTTCGACGCCATTTTGAAGCAGACTATTTCTTTGCCGCGTCGCACGCTGTCGGCCTCGACTCCTACGACACTCGGCGACAACTTTCTGAGGCCGTGCAACCAATGATGTATGAGCGTCCGTGCGCTCCTCTAATTAACTTATGGTGCAGCTTTTTAGCATAATGCCATTAAGATACACGTATATATGTATATAAAACATTGCGGGCGCACAGCTGTCGGAAGCTGCCGTGTGCTAACTGTTTATGGGTTAGTGCGTCCTGCATTAGCGTGCTTCCGGTAAACGTTAAGGTTGGTTCGGACATTCGCTTCCTGTTTGCGACCCTTACGATTGGTTACGACCTGAAGCTACGCCCAGTTTCTATGGCAACAGGTGCCCAGTTACAGTGAGCGGTAACTCCTCGTGGGGGTGTTTGCAGTGCGTTTGTTTGACTGCGTCTCTCGCCGTTTTGCTATGCGCGTTTTCATACGTGTAGGAAAAATTCAAATTCATTTGTTGTTTTTCCCGTTAACAGAGTCGAGACGATGAAAAAAGCAACTGAGACTTCGCTTCACAAGCTTGTCAAGCCTTGTCTCCCCCATAGCAGCAGAGAAAACAACACGAGTGTACACGATAATCGTAACGATATTTCTGAGGACAGAGGAAAATGTAAAGGGGAAAAGCAGGTGTTTCCTGAGTGAAACCTGAGGGTCGTCCAAACAGGGGTGTCACGGATTGCGTGTGACCTCGAGTGTTTTTAATCATGGTGTAATTCGCCCCAAAACACGGACGATAACGAAGGGAGAACTGGACAGGACGCGGTGGCGTACGTTTCAACTGAATGGTTTATTTGGATGAAATACTTCTAAAAATAGAAAGTAGTGCACACTTGGCAGAACGCAAAGAGATGGTCTAAAAACATCCCCCCCCCCCCACACTCAAATACCAGCGTGATTGGTTCTTCAGATAGTAGAGTTCTTTATCGGACAAAGAGGGTGCGCTTACACAATAGTTGAACGCCACGACAACTCTTGTAAGCGTATCCTCTTTGTCCTTGTCCGATAAAGAATTCTGCGATCTGAAGAGCCAATGACGCTGATATCTGAGAAGGAAAAGGGGTGCGGGGGGTTCAGACCATCTCTTTGTGTTCTGCCAAGTGTGCACTATTTTATATTTTTAAAATTGTGTCATCGAAATAAACCAATCAGTTGAAAGTTATCCCGCGTCATGTCCAGTTCTCCCTTCGTTTTCCTTCGTGTTTTTTGGCGTATTACACCACGATACAAAACAAACTAGCCCAACTAGCCATCCTTGTTCTTAAATCTATTGTCCCACTGGGCCGCAGACGATAAAGAGTCGGTAGTAGATCGGTCCGATGTCCCGGTTGTCCGCCGTGGCGCAAGCATCGTGTCGTTGTCGGGTGTGGTTATGGGAGCGCAACAACGGCCTACTAAAACTCCCCAATGTCTGTCTTAGGTGACATCGCACGTATCCTGTTCGCTTCAATGCGGAGAAACTGAATTTGTTCATAGGTGGCGTGTCACCAAGTCGTGGGATCATTTCCCCCCTACATTTAGCGAGGAAACTGGATTGGAGGGGAGGGGACAGGAAGGGGAGGGGCATACCCTCCCCTCCTCCTCCTCAAGAGCTGCGCTCTAATTTCGTATTACAGATATTTGTAAACGTCTTTAATTTTTTTTATATGATTCTTATCGCGTCGCACGTAACGGGCTTCGCCTGGACATCGAGGGGTCCAGTGCTCGGAGGTGGAGCCCCAAGAGCTCCGAAACTTCGGCGCTGGCTTATTTGTCTTGACGCAACCGCGAAAAGCCGCAGGATTGCTCGGGTACACGGGCGCACCGTTGCCTCCTGCGCTGGTTGAGGCGGTTTGAATGTCCAGCCCTTGGCCGCCGACTCGGAGTGCGATCTGCGATGCACGCGCCGTGTCCCGTACTCTTGTCTGTTTTGATGTATAGAGTGGCTCGATATCGAGCACCCATTCGCCGCTCTCCGGCACGTTGGACGGCTCGTCCGTTTCATGGCGTAACCTATCGCCCTTGCCCCAATTACTACGTCCTGCGTTCGTGCGCGAACGGGCTGCCGCTTTCCCTTTCACGATATGGCAATTCGGCAGATGTAGTGTCGCCGCGCATCGTTGTGCACCCTTTGTCGTTGGGCGAGCCGCCGAGTCGCTCCGGGCGTGAAAGAAAAAATGGGTCTCGTTTTTCCTCCGGTACTATACTCCGTTCCAAGTCGGAGCGAATACAAAGGGTAGGTGCCAGAGACGCGCTTGATTGGGTTAACCGGTAATTGCACGCGCACAGGTAGAACGCCATGACGTTCCGATTTTGGCGCATGCTTGAATGGCTGCAGTCGTGCAGGAACGGAGATGTGGCGAGCATCCTTGGCGCTTCCCCCGCAACGCGCCCATATCGGGAGCTTCGCCGCGTTTGTTCGACTCCCACGGGTCGCCCTTTCCGCGTTCCGTGCGTCGACGAGGTGCGCGACGCCGCCAGCAGGTGACCGTAGCGCGTGGGGGGCCAAGGACACGACGTCTCCCGCTGCCCGCCCCGTTCGCGACATCTCTCGCGGCTGAGCGCTGCATTTCACGCCTGACCCTTCGTTTGGACCGGGAGGGACACTGGCGTCTCGCCACTGTTGCCGTCGTTTCTTGTTCGGGCCGTGCGAGCCTAGCCGCAGGCGTGTGCCGTCCACTTTCCGCGTGGTGTGATACTTGGGTGTGTACCCGCAGCGCGCTCGGAGAACAAGCAGCGCCCGTGGAGCGCCGCGGAGGCGCGACAGCGCGGGAGCAGGTGCCTCGTCGCGTGCCCCGCTTCGGGGCTCCTCCTCCCCGACACCTCCTCGATGAGAAAGCCCGAGTGCTTGCCTACGTCACTGGGCCACTGATATCAGCATTCGGCTAGGAGTCGTGCTCTCACTGATTGGACGCGAGTTTCAGCCGAACGGTGACGCCACTCTGTGGCCTACGGTGGCCCCTCTCCTTGCGCTGTCTGGTGCTTCACATAGTCTCAGCGACTTTCTGCACCATAAACACCTATTTCAACCGAGCTACCTCTCAATCCCCGATGTGTTTCGTGCCTCTTTTTTGTAGCTCCTCCCACCATTGTGCACCATCCTGCGCGTAACTCCGCTCCACTTAGCTTCTGACACCCCATCAGATAGCGCTCTGTCCAGGGTGTCGAACCGGAACCGAACCGAACCGAAAACCGGAACAGAACCGTTATTTTTAGCCGAACCGGAACTGAACCGAACCGAAATCTTCGCCGCCATCTTGGAACTGAACCGGAACTGAACCAAAAAAAATATAACGGTAACCGGTTCAAAACGGTTCACGGTATTTTTTTATCACAAAATGAGTGCTTGAGAGTAAAAGTTAGCAGCTGTATTTATATGTAGTAATCAAATTGTCATATACCGAAAGGCAATGTATGAGAAATTGTGGGTTTTCGTGGCGCTTTTGAATTGGCACTACGATTAATCGTGTGTCATGTGGTCACCTGACATCATGGTGTGAAGACATGCTGTCAAATAATGTCACGTCACGTGGCCCCGCGACGTAGTCGCATGACTCACCGCGTCAAGTCAACTTAAATTCAGAACGTCAATATAGCCCGTTGCAACTTAAGAAGGTAGGGCGAGGGAAAGGAAAGCCGGAAAAGAGGAAGCAGGCAGAACGCTGGAGAGAAGAGGAGGCTCCCCCTCTCTTCTCCAGCGTTCCATCTGCTTCTTCCTTCACGGTCTTCTTTTCCCTCGCCCTACCTTCTTGAGTTGCAATGGACTATAGATTTATCAGCGTTGTTGCCACCGTGACGTCACGTGCAATCACGACTTCTCGCCGCGAGTCATGTGACACCTAGACGCACTCGATTGTCATGAGCCCGAGTCGAGTGCTCGGGTTCTTGACAATCAGCATCGCCAAACATTCGTGTTGGTTCGTGTTCAATCAAAGATGAGAATAGCCGAACCTTAATAAAGCCTAAAGTTCAACCCATGCTTTATTCTTTGCCAACCCCAGCGCACGACTATGATGAACACTGGCGGTATACAACTACACTCTAAGAAAAAAGGGAGCGTGACTTGCTCCCTCAAGGGAGCAAATGCGCTGACACAACCATCGCTCCTCTAGGGAGCAACTGTAACAGGAGCAACCTTTGCTCCCCTACCGTTAGTCCCTCAAAGTTGAACCCCCAGGACTAACTTTTGCACCCTTGCATTTAGGCCACTGGGACTAAATGTTGCGCCCTTACCTCATTTATTACTAAATTGCGCCCTTACACACCCAGATGGCGCTAGTCTAACATCAAATTCAAAATTGGTAAAAAAATATGTTATCGCTGTTTTAGATCTTTTCCACACTCATCACAACGCACACGCTTATATCACATTTACACACGTATTCTTGCACACGTATTATAAATTTTAGCATAGACATGGAATTAGAACACAGATGACACACGCACAACCCACACACAATGACACACTAATTCAACAATTCTTTATTGTCGCACGCTAATTCAATCGCCAACCCCGAACGCTACCCATGCGCCTTTTATACTGATCAAATGAAAGGAGTCGTTTTGTCAGTGACCCTCTCAACCGTGAGCGATGTTACAAATATGGTGCTGCTTTCGCACCAATATTGTTCTGCAATATTGTTGCTAAAACTTACCGAGGAGTGTATCTCTTACTAAGAAGTAACTTTACACACAGTAATTATTTGTGACAGTCTATAAAACAGCGTTCCTATAGACCGACACGCGGAGCGACTCTGTTTACCAACACGCCGCAAGGCCGCGCATGCGCGGTAGCTATGTGGGCAGAGAGCAGCCCGGCTCTCCGTGTTTTCGCCATTGCGTTCTATGGCGTGCGCTCGTTGTTGTCGTTGTAGGGACGCTTGTATCTTTATTTGTGCGTCGTATTTCCTGGAGAACGTATGTCGTATCCTATGCCCGACTATTTGAGCTCGCTGCCCGAGCCTGAACGGCAGCGGTATCGAAAGAAACTGTGCGGTGACGGCGTTGCCTTCGACGATCCGTATGCCGTAAACAAGGCCTGCTGGACTTCCGACGTAAAGTTGATGCCACCGAAGTCGACGGCTCATGTCGTCGTTTATTTAGTTTTTCGCCAAGCCAGTTCACGGCCGACACGGTGCAGGCGTACAAGTCTCTCGAGGCCTACGATTACTTCGAGTCGGTTTCCGCACTGCCGGCGGGATCAGCAGTCTGTGGGTCTGCGGAAGTGTGTGTATTCATTAATTGATTAAATACACACAGCGTCTTCAAGTCAAGGTATGATATTTTTCCTACCCTCATGACCACAAGGCATGACAAGCAGTAACGCTTTGTCCTTTCTGCAGTCTTGGCGGTAACACGTTACAAGTAACGGCGTTGCCAGTAACGCGTTACTTTTTTCAATAACGTAGTAACCTACTCGTTACGTTTTCGACACAGTAACGGGTAACGTACTTACGTTAGTACTTCAAGTAACGTAGTTACGTTACTCGTTACTCCTTCCCAAGTCTTAAAGAAATTACACTTCAATATTTTCCGTGTTTTAGGCGTCAAGCCATGTTTTTCTTGGCGTTTTTTCTCGTGAGTATTTAGGTGAAACCGTAAAACGAGATAAAGTAATTATGTTCAGTTTCTGCACGAACATAATGTTTCTTGAAATATGACATGTATCGTCAAAACCGCAAAATGTGCTAAATCTTAATTTAAAAAAAGTAACGCAGAAGTAACGTGCGTTACTTTTTATCGGTAGCGGTAACGGGTTCCTTTTATTTTTAGGCAGCGTAGCTCGGTAACGCGTTACTTTTATTTGCAAGTAACGAGTAACGTACTTCGTTACTTTTCTCCGGTAACGCCTACAACACTGCCGTTCTGTCGCCGATCCTCTTCTGCTGGGTAGCACGGGCGTAGCGAGCCTCCGACAAGCGCTTGGCCGATGCTTTGTGCGCGAACACACATGGGAACAAAATCCCGGTGGTCTCGATCAGACAACGGTTTCCCTGCACATAAGCAAGCCTCGGGACGGAGATTGAAATGGAAGCCGCACTTGCCTTCAAGAAAGTGTTTGCCGCACAAACGGTCGTTCGCGCGAGGCGACGATTCTTTTCGATCCACGGATATGATCCACCTATTATGCCTTTCAGAGTCTGCCGGGAACTTGTGGAAACTCCCTCCGCTACTTTTCTTGTAGATTTCGGTGCAATTAACAGCAACACAGCTTCGCGGCATGCTGAAATGCTATGACGCCCATGCGAAACGTGCGCCCTTTTGCCCACACCCTGCCACACCCCCGGCTCCGGCGCGATCGCAGCGCCGCCGCAGCTCCGTGACGTCAATCCCGCGTGTCCGGTGTATAGGCTCCCAGCAGCCATGTTCTCGCTTCCCCACACAGACTGCCCCACTTTGCGCATGCGCGTCTCCGTGGCAACCGCATCGTCTCTTGCGAAAAAAAAGCAACAACAACAACAACACAGGTTCTATAGAATACAAAAAGAAAAGAAGACAAAATTAACCTTTTTTTGTCTTTGGAAACGGTTTAAAACGTTTTACGCGGCTGTTTTCATCCCAATTAAACCAAAAGAAAATATAAACGCTTTCAAAGCACGTTTCGAAGCATGCAAAGGGGAAGGACGCCAGGACAACAGTCAAAAGCCGCATGGCCAGTGCATCAACAATGGCGGCGCTCGAGTCAGCGCTGGCTTCTACGACGTGCTGGAACAGAGGCTACGATCGTTATTAAGTGAGCTCCGGCCCTTAAACATGGCCCTTCCTGCAATTTTTGATGCTACGATTGTCTGTGGATACCTCCCCCTGCGCTCCGAAACAGTAAGTGCGTCGCTAACGCTGGCCATCGGCGATGCAGCAGACGCCGCCATCTTGTCCGCGCGTCTTTTGCTCCCGCACTGTTGCTCCCGCGCGCCTCTCGCTGCTTTTGCTCCCCGCGCCCCTCTGTTAGTCCCGGTCGAGTGCAGTTAGTCCTCAGCGTTTGCGCACGGTACGCAGCTCGAACCAGATGGTCTCTTCGGGGAGCAAATGGGAGATTCAGAGGACCAAATGCTGCCGTTAGTCCTTTGAGACCATCTTTTTTCTTAGAGTGTAGCGCCAGACTACGTCGTCGTCTAACACCAAGTTGAGGAGGGGAAACTTGTTTCTTTCTTTTCTTTTTTCTGCGTCTGCCATTGAGTGGAGAGGAAAACTAATGGGTGTTTTTGCAAGCTAGCATGTCAGGGATTACTTTTTAGGGGTATCTACTGAAAGTACAAAAATTGTTGCATGAACCATTTTACATGTACACATCATTGAGGCACCCAAACATGTTTTCCTTTTTCTGAACTGTCTGAGAAAGTTGTCCCCGAGAATAGAAGCATTGAAAGTACTAAATATAGCTTTTTAATCTAACGATAAATAACTACAAGTGTGTACGGCAGGGATACTTGAAAAGAAAGATTCTAGTGTCCTTTGAGAGACAGCCGAACGTCGGCAGCCGCTCAAATTCTCGCAGTCTTTTTAAACTTCACAGTTTTTGGGTGCAAAATAAGAGAAATGGAGGATTACTGTTAACAAATGGCACAGATATAATTGTAGAATCGGCACACCCAAACGGAGGAGGGAGTTCCTTAAAAATTAAAAGTATTCTCTGGAAAAGCATTGTCAAATAAAAGGGGGGGGGGGGGGTAAAAACATAATCTGTTGTAAAGGTTCCTCTGCTCCGCCTCCTCGGCACAGAGCAGTCGGCGTGACCGTGCAAAACTAATTCGTTTGAAAAATCAATCCTGCCAGAAAGCGCGTTTTGTGGTGAAAGTCGCTCGCGCCGTTCCTCACGACGCTGCACCAAGCAAGAGTTTTTTGTGTTTTTTTTTTCTGAATACATGGGTTGCATTGAGCGCGAACCTTCTGCAGCGTGCATTTTGCACCACGGGATATGATTTTTTCAGCAAGAATAAATTTCTGACCACTATAATTCGTTTCAGCTAAATTCCAGACGCAGCCGATGATACAAGCGCGAGCATGCGGCCCTGAGCAGTGCTTGCAGTGCACGATCGCGCGTGTTTGACAGGGACGCTGAAAGCCAGGAGCTCGCGCTTGGAGCATCGCCTTCGTCTGTAGTTAGGCTGAAGACGAAGTATAGCATATAGTGCGATGATGTCACGTGCAATCCATGTTAAACAATTCAGTTTTCTGCCGAAATATGAATTTCTCAGCACAATACTCCGTTTCACTTTAAGTGTGAGCGTAGCAGAAGCTACAAGAGCGAGGCTCCGGGCTTTCAGCGTCCAAGTACGCGCGCTCCTGCAGTGCAAGTGGTCAGGACCAAGTGCTCGCGTTTGTAGCATCGGCTCCATATGGACTTGAAGGTGCCATGCAAAGCGTTTCTTGCCATTTCTTCTTTTTTTATTTATTTGCATCGCTTTTGCTCGAACTAGTGACTGGGACTCTAGCAACACATTAAGTATAAAATAAACAAGAAATCTGGTGTATTTTGAACATAACAGGTAAGAAACGATCAGAATTTTGAGCACTTTTTCCTTTGTTAAAGAAGTCCTTGGTCTAAACCAATATAAAATTGAAACAACAAGAACGTGCAACAACCGCTGAAACGTCCGGCTACTAAGTGTTTGGGACTTGGTTTGTGAAGGTATGCATTTCTCAAGTTTTTCGACCCAACGAGACGGAGTTTCGTCAAACGAGTTTACGTTAAAAACATGCATCTCTATATATTTCTTTTTGCAGTAAGTCGTCGTGTATGGTATTAGTATCTAGAAGACTACCATTTATTATATATCTTTCTGTACATTTCGTGTATTTACGTACAGATCTATAACGTGCGCACACAGTTATATTTGGCATACCCCGCGACCCGGTGTTTCACACTGCCAAACAGTGAACAGAAAAGCACGTTCCGCAGACTCAACAGATGGCGTATTTTCGAGTATCGTCCTCCCGTGTCGGTCTGAAGTGGTTATGTGAACTTCATACAGTCATATTCATTGATGACAATAACAAACATTTTATTACTGCCTGCAGACTTGACAACATAAATAACGGGCCGATCAATTTAAGAATACACATCATAAGTAAATGCGCCCCCAAATTATCTTAAATATGCTCTACAAATCTTTTCCGGCTTTATCTTCAGAGGCACGTGTATAAATAATTTGGGAGAAACTTAAACATTTTTTTTAATTATTTTTAAAGGGGTCACGAAACGATTTTTTTACTTGTTTCTTCTTAGCTTTCCTCCTCAACTCACAAATCGCGCATTGTACCAAACAGTTCAACAAGACGGAAAGGAGGGACTCCCCTCGTGCTCAGACTCTCGTTTGTGTACCCGAACACTGCCATTCTCCCCCTAGAAGATTAGCCCGTCGATCAAAACTCAGACAAAAGTTGCTCTCCCCACCCCGTTCACCCCTAAGCTGACAGTGCTGTGGAAGCTACGTGCTCCTTGGGCAAGCCACACTTTGCTACGTGATCACGCTCTTCGAGCATAGAGAATGACGTCAGGTGATGAAAGGGAGGTGGCTGATTGTTCCGGCAAGCGCATAGTTTCCACCGCACTGTCAGCTCAGGGGTGAAGGGAATAAATGAGGTCCCGGTGTTGAGTGACGTGCGTTTGGACCGGGTGACGCACTTTGGGTACCGCGGATGTATCAGTGAAAAGGCAGAGAGCTTTCGAAGGGGAGAAGGTATGACATAGTCTGCTGTATTTTCGAATTTTCGTACTGAAAATTAGCCTTTTGACTTTCTACATTCTTTCTTTTGGCTCACTAAACAATGTGTTATCAGTAAAATCCCAACCTCAAATTCAATTATCCCAGCCAATTATCTACGCATATTCAACTTCTCAAACATATAGAAGTCACTTGCTTCTTTCATTTGATAAACAACAATTTTATGTGTCTGTGGGCTATTTGAAAACAAAGTCCACAGTGGCGCGTGGTGGAACTGTGATGATTGCGCACGCAGACCGTCAGAAAGTGACCAATTAAGTAGCTGTAATGCCGAGTGGACTATGAAATACTACTTTCTTTTATTTAACAAAAAGAGATAGCAAAGGTGATGCTTATTTGCAAATTGATTTGACGGGTATCTTGTCAAGAACAAACCTCAAAGGCAAAGCTATGTCGAACATGTTCACTTCGGTACGCGCTATTTTAGGCCAGATCCGATCCGAATACGAAGGACACTCTTTTCTGCATGATATTTCGCCTGCATTACGGTGCTGAGTGTAAACAATACTGGTCAGGAAAGCAAGCGTTGCGCTTGCCACTCAGTGTTTCTATAAAAGGGTAGACTGAAAGGGTTTGTCCTTAAACGTTCCTGAGATTTTGAAAATATTATTGCTTTTAGCTCGGTTGCGTCGTCATCATATATATTGTGAAACGTATTTTATAAAACTATAGATTTCAGGATGTATATGGCACGCCCATTTTATGATTTGATGCACTCTAATTAATTTCTAAGTGCAAGACAACTGCAGGATTCGACTTCTAATACTGCTGAAGCTAAAGTTGTATGAATCACGCGTATTTTAGGCGACCCACCTGACTGATAACCTTTAGATTCAGGTAAAATATATGCAACTGTGGTAAAAATATCGATATTGAGTCATATATATTAATCTTTAATAAAAATTAAATAATGGAAGTCATTTTTGGTACCTGAAAATAAAAGTGGATTCTACAAAAGATAAAAAGCTACATAGTTACTCGTTTCACTCTTGAAATAGTGCCTATTGCCAAAGGAACGCGGAAAATATATTTTCAGTTTAGCGGTTCGAACCGGTTCGAACCGGTTCGAACCGTTATTTTTTGCTGTCCGGAACTGAACCGGAGCTGAACCGAAAGCCGTGAACCCGAACCGGAACTGAACCGATAAAAATTTCGGTTCGACACTCTGGCTCTGTCTGAGGCGATTCTTCCTTTCCCAAAAGACAGTTCGTATTCGCGAAGAAGCCCATTTCCGCGGCAGGATTGATTGATTGATTGATTGAATATGGCGAGACAAGCGGAAGATAACCCAGACAAGCGACAGTAGCTCTTTGTGCTCACGCGAACACAGTTCGAGCCAGTGTTCAACCTCTGCTCCTTGCAACTTCCGGAATCCCGTCTTCACGTACTATACGTTACGTATAACTTTGAGATTGTCAATCTTTTGTAACGGCCAGTGAGTTTAACCGAAATATTCGGGGAATACCCGAATACGTTGGGGAATTTCAGATGGGTAGTAGCCTATAGGCAACGTGAATAGGGACTTTAGGCGAATGGCGCGATTTACCGCGAGTTCGCTGGAAATCGTACCAGTATTTGTGAAAGAAGGATGGGGTAAAAACGTTTCAACGCAACGATACATTGTCTATAGAGCACGTTCCTTTAACCGGTGACGCTTGTTTCATACCGATAACGAGCATTGATCGAAAATGTTTTGAATAAAGTGCCCACGCATATGTCTCACTGGATGACTATTCTAATTTCAGAATTATTTAGAATAAGTGAATAACTAAAAAGACGCACCCGAGTGTGCGATTCTCAACTGATTTTGAACTGATCCCAGTTACCGGTTTGACTCCAAAATAACGTCGTCAGCATACGATGCGCAAGAAGTGCGCCCCCTAGAATTTCTAACACACACACGCACGCACACACACGTACAGGAAGAGAGAAATATATAGAGAGAGAAGAGCGTGTGTGTGAATGTGTGTTTGAGGGAGTAATTGAATTAGTTTTTGGGGCCTAGAGTAGAGCGGGCGCAATTTTAAATCTGGTGTCAGGAGGCTCGGTTGACATCTTGATCCTCTGTCGCGGGCTCCCTCCACATTTCTGTGGGAGGAAACCGTTCCCTGCGAATGATAACTGGCAACCACGATTTTAAGCAACGAGGTGGCTGGAGTGTCGTTGCTGGGGGGCAAAGTTTATTTAGTGTCTCTGTGGTGAAGCGAGTTTTCGTCTGCACGCGCTCGTGCCGATCACACGTCAGATCATCTCACGGTCTCGCGCCACTAGCCTCGACAGCGTTGTTCATGGTGTCTGTTGGCTCCGTTGAGTGCGCTTCCCACATGGCACGGCTGCGTAGCGGGGAAGCGACGCCTGCAGAGCGAACATTCTGCGGGGAGGGAACAAGTGGAGAGTGGCGCGCCTAGTGTTTTGCTTTTCTCCTTGGTGCATCTGGGTAGAACTATACTCTTTTGGGACAAGTGAGTGTGCGGGGCGTCCAGACTTGCGATGTTTTAATAGTGTTTCTTGCGAGTACTTCGAATGAAAGCTATAGAACATTATACGGCTGCATCGGAGACAGTGCGGCCTTTTCTCGCACCGTACCTGGAAACCATCAGGGTTTCTACGTTTGTACGCAGCGAAGGCATTTCTTTGTTGCGGGGCTTTGCTGCAGTCCAGAGACTTTTTAGACCCACCCGAGTCTGCGCCTGCTGAAGAGTGCAGTTTATAAATAATCCAATAGTTCAACGCTTATATCAGCCGGGCGGGAGATGCGGCGGAGGGCTGTGGACGGATGCGCGGCTTCCGATTCTTCGCGGAAGAGCGAATTTGCACATGCTCAGAACTGGTCCCGCAGTGACGAATATTGCAGCGCGCAGAGGGCGGTTATTGGAATGGTCCGTAAAGGGTCGAGGTAAACGGAACACCGATCCGCCTCGTCACGGGGACGAAATCGGTGCCTCGGAAGGCGAACACGTGGTCCAGAGCGGAGTCGTCGCAGCGCACGCTCGTCTCGTCGCTCGCACGGGGACCGGAACACGCGCGCTTGTCGGCGATTCTGCGGTGTACCGCCTTCGGTCGTGGCCGCTCACTCTCGCGTGTTATCGACTGATCGGCGTTTACAGAGAGAGCTTTCCGCGAGCGAGGCCACCAAAGACTTCCGTCGCGCACAAAGTCGAATGCCTGCCAAGAACGTATCTATACACAGCCTCCTTCCGATGCAGCAGGGTGGGTCTGTGAGCCCGACAAACACCCGCGGGCTTATTACCTTCACGCTTATTCGGCGTTCTTGTACCATTGGCTGTGCAGCTCGAAAGACGTTATCGGTAGTCTACAGCCGGAGGAAGGCCAGTGTTGCATTTTGAAGTTACTTTCTCAGAGTATGCGTCCTGGGGCCTCTGCCGTTGGCAAACGACCGTTAGCCGTTGGAACAGACGAAAATAGCTCCAGCATGGTTCGTCACTGCAGGGGGAAACAGCGTTGCCGTTGGGCAGTTAATAAGAGTAGCGAAAACCAAAGTCAAAACTAGCCACTCGATTTATATTCGCGCCCAGTTTGTACCCGTTGTATTCGTAGAAAAACAAATCGCGAAAGGTGGACCCGTAGCCAGCATCGATCGGTAAATGCTGCCGTTTAGGGTCATTTTTGAAAGGATCTCGCATGGGCGCGTCAAAGGTTGGCGAGCATTTTCCTCGCAGCCGCAGCCCATGGGTCTGACGATTGCCTCGCGGAGGTCTAGCGTCGTCTTGTTCCTGAGCTCCGATTTCGGTATGGAAACTTGGGAGCAAAACACGTTCAGAATCGGCGTTCGAAACGGGAAGTGACACGATCTTCGGGGAACGTTCCGACAGACGGAGAAAAGGATACGCGCAAAGGGTGTCCGATTTTGGTCACCGCGAGATCGAGATCCAATTGACCTCTCGCGGAGCGATCGAAGATAGCGTTCGGAGGCGCTTTGTCTACTTAACGCGAGCGAAGAACGCGGGGTTTGTCTGCTACGAAGCGCCATTCGTGGACGGAAAGAAAACGATAGAAAACGCCATACGTCGTCTGCTAACGGTCCGAAAAAAAAAAAAAAAAAGGTGATCGTCTGCTACGATTTGAGTAAGGGCGGCGAAGTGAGATCAAAAACAGACTGAACTTGCGCTCGTCTGCTATTTCACGCTGGAAGCCGTTGACAACCCATGCTTCGTTCGCAAATCTCAAGTTCTGCTGCCGTTATACACAAGCCGACATAAACCGATGGAAGGAGTACTAAGCAGAAGTACATCGGAGGCCACGAGACACTCTTTCGCGATTTGTATGTTGGCGGGACGTTGTCACCAAAAATATTCCTCGATTGTGAACTCGCGAACGGGTCTGAAATGTCTTATTGGTTGATTACGCGCAATCTGTTGCGCCACGTTGAGTCGGCATGCCGAGAAAGCTGTCGCTGTCACTTTGACCAAAATTGGACCCCAAAAGCGTCTTTGTAAGCAGCCGCTCCGCGCCGGACTTAAAATTTCGGGAAAAAAAAAAAAGAAAGAGGTGTCAGTTTTTGTTGTTTCTGGATTTTATGAAAGTATACGTACAATCGAGGCCAATATGAGCTGATACAGACCTTGGTGCTGTTTTGGTGTACCTGCCACTTCCTGAGAGAGCTGTGATCTGCTAGGAATGGAATGCAAAGTTGATGTTCTACACTCTTAAAAAAAAAAAGAAAAAAAGGTATTACTTAATAACTAAAAGCTCTCCTTGTCACAACATTCACTAGGTTCTTAGTAACTGCAGTTCGTAACGGTCAAGCTAGTAACGGTTACTAACTTCATCGATAGAACCTAGTACCTTTCACTACCTTTCGCTCGTAACTGGCACGAACTCTCATCTCTCAAGAATAACCGCTATACTACCTCTAAAGTAGCTAAAAAAAAAATCGCTGGGGTAGACTTTTTTTTTTTTGCGCTGCGTCGTAGTACACGTACATTGGAATTCGAACACATATGACGCACACGCAGATACGACGACACGCTGACCCTATGCGTGTTTTACCCTGCTCATTTGGAGCAAGCCGGTTGGTCAGTAACCACCCCGTCCGTGAACGTTGTTACAAGTATGGTGCCGCTTTCGCGCCAATGTTCTCCTTGAAGAACGCCTCGCTTTCCCGCATCAGGTTTCGCAACTAGTGGTGGTTAATTGCTATAGCTCTAACTTTCCAGCTAGTGACGGCTGCAGTTACTACCTGTCGCGCTTTTAAGGGAGTAAATAGCTAGTAAAAGGTATTTACGGCCAGAAAAAGGTAAAAGCTGCTAATTCCTGACTAGTTTTTTATTTTTTATTTATGAGTATTTTTATTTATACATATTTGACAAATTGGGAGATATTAGAGGTTGTGGGGACCGCAGATGAGCGGCCGTTGTGGTGGCTTTCCTGCTGAGCGCGTATCTCCCGGCAAGAACGGAATGCATCATCGCCAGCGCGGTGCGGTGGCGTCGCGTGCGAATCGCGTATTGGTTCAGAGAGTCGCGGCATGGGACAGCCCGGTCACAGAAAAGTCTCGAGATTAGCGGCAATCCTGTCTCCTCGCGTCTGTCGGCGCTTTCGCGCAGGCACGCACAAGGGTCGCAGTTTGCGCCAACGCCTGGTCACCGGTTCCCGTTCTTCCGCTCACCGCTCAAATGTTGTCATCGCTCGGCTGTGTTACTCAGTTGAGTACAGCCACCAGCATTGACAGTGAACAACATAGAAGGTCAAATTTCACGGCAGATGTTCGGTGCTGAACCATGGTTGGGAAAAAGGCGCCAATGTCGCGCTAACAGTGTCGCGCAGTGCACGAAGCGGAGCGGGGCGCCTGCGAGGAACCGGCTCTTGGTTTTTCTATTTTCGACTTTTTAAGGCGGCTCGATGAGAGCTCGTAGAAGGCGTTGCGCCTTTATGGGGCAGTGACCTAGGCCGCGTCTCCATTCATGCGCGAGGAAATAAAGCAGATTACGATATAGACGGGAGCCTCTAATCGCAAATATACGTCGATATATCGTGCCGGCGGAACTCGGTCGAAGTAACCTGCACGTCGGTCTTTAAAAAGAAGGGCTGCGGCCCCATTCCCCGCACCGGACGCACCAGATTTGGGGCACACGTGGGACCTGCGCGTGCCGCCCAAAAACAGTTGCTGCCTGTTTCTTTTTTTTTCTTTTTTCTTTTGGCGTTAAAATAAAGCGCGCATATTCCAACGCTCAATCTCTTCCCAAATGTATACCATCCTCCCAGATGGCGAAGTTTTAGAACTAACCGTTATAGTTCAAAAGATGTTTTACTCGAACTTTCAATGGGAAGCTGACGCGATTCATTTCCCACGTATTCGTGGGATTGGTCTGACGCCGTGTTCTCGTAGAAAATTTCCGAAAATGGCTTATTTTATAACTGTTTAACGAGATAACGGCACGCTCGGAAACTTTGCCGTCTGGCCGCGAACGAGCCGTGGGCGATGGGTGGTCCACTTTTGCGCCGAATGTCGATCCTGCTGCCGAGTGAACCAAGAAGCAGCCCAATAACTTGGCATTTTGTTTGGGCTCCGAGCAGGGTCCCCCGAATGTCTGCCTGCCGAGCCGACCCAACGTAGCACCTGACTGCGCGGTCACTCAAACGGCGTCGTCCGGTGAACGGCCATTGTTGTATGCGTCCTCCCGGAAGGCCTCGTTAGCGAGACGAACGGACGCCTCCAATGGGGCGGAAGCGTGGACAACGCTTTTCCTCCTGCGGACTCGGTCGCCAATCTGCCGCGCTCGTCTGCATATATGGCTCCCCGGGCAACGTGTAGCCATAGGGTTATTAGAACGTACGTTAGAGGTTGAACTGGCGCTAGTGTACTGCGGCAAATTGAAGCAGACAGCAACCAGTCGGGAATTGACTTCCGCTAATGCGTTTCTATGGGAAAAAATGAAAGCCGTTTACAACTCCCTATAACGCCGAATTAGAGCGCAGCTTTTGAGGAGGAGAAGGGAAGGGTACTGAGGGGGGGGGGTCACGTGACCGGGGGCGTCGCCTGGTCGTATGCAACGCGCGGTTACGTCGACGGCGACGCCGGCGCTGCTCAAGCCAGAAACGGGCGCCTGAGAGCTGCGCTCTAAACGAGTGCGTTTTCTCCCTATGCTCGATTATAAGAGCAAATATCACGAATAATTCGTATGTGCTAGGTAGCTTGCAACATTTCTTAGTCACGCGGACAAAATAATTGGTCAGTTACGACGTTTTTCTTTCAAATTCGTGGCACGAAAAACTGTTCTAAAAACGCTTCGTACATGTATTGATGGGCACTGTCGGAGACTGCTAGCGCGAACACGGCGTCCGCGCTTTCCAGCATGGGGGATATACTACGTGCCAAACGAACGAGGGACATCTGGAAAACCAAGAGAGACGGCAAGAACTACGCAGTGACACTGGATAAGTAACTCCTTGTGCTTGCAGACGATCAAAATAAATTGAAAGCCACGTAATATAGTCTAACTTGCAATAAATAAGTACCGCCTTTTATTCTTTCTGCTCGTGAAGATGGGGAAGATGCTTGTCCTGTGTTCGAAACATCACCCGCACTCTCGAAATCTTTGAAAATAAAAAGAAGCCAGAGAACAGGTGCCCGATAAAAGCTGCCCGACGTAGGAGATGATAAAAAAGACATACCTTTCATAGGCCAGGTGCTTTATTCTTTACGTTTTGAATGTTTTTAACCGCTCGTAAAGATTTACGACGGAGTCATTTTCATATAGTGACAGGAGGGGCGGGGCATATTAGCAACATATAAGCACCACCGAAATGCTGGCGAACGTTGAACACACTCTACAGTCCGTTCGATTGTTTTACTTAGAATCGTCTCGTTTTTACATACCTGCCATGGAACAGAGGTTCGGGCCTGAAATACAGCGAAAACAATGCAGGAGCGGTAGGCGGGACGCTAGAATCCCTACAACAACACCCATAAGGTGTTGTTGTAGGATTTGTAGGGAATGGACGGCCGTATTTTTGGAAAAGGGGGTAGCGATTGAGTGAGGCCGACGAGGCGCGTGACGTCAACATATCTCGTTTCCTCCTCTCCGCTTCGCCACCTGAAGACGGCGAGATGGGGAAGACGCGAGGCCGTTCCCCCTCCTTCTCGACTTTTCTCGGAGAAACATGACGTCAACATATCTGTCAAATGCGCCTCTTTCTTCTTTTTTTTTTTGAAAAATATGGTTATTTGTTTGAGATGTCGCTGTATGAGTGAGGGTTTGGTGTTTGTAGCGTCCCGTTACACGCTTCTGCCGCTGTATTTTGTGGAATCCGAATTTCCGTTCAGCATCCCTTTAACATTGTTCGGTGGTAAAGAAAAATCATGTAACTAAGGGAATTACACTTTTACAGTGATACATATACTATTCGGTACGACCGAAATAACACAAGTTATCTACGTTACTTTCTGTCGAAGTCGCAAAATGCACGCGCGTTTTCCCATAGAAATGCACAGGAGCACCGCAAAAATAGACTGGTTGCCGTCTGCTTCAATTTGCCTTCCGGAAGTCGCATAGACACTAGAGCCAGGACCTTTCCATCTCAGTAGTTTGCTAACCGGTGGACAGAGGGCGCTGACACACGCGGCGCCATAAGGTGGCTTCAGTTTGGTTGGCTTCGGTTTCAACGGGCTCGCGGCTGTGTTGGTGTGTTATTTTGTTTTATAGTTTTGTGATATAAATGTATTCCTTGTGGTACAGAACCAATGATGCAGTGGTAATGGGCCATCTTAAGAACTACGACATAGTTACGAGCCTAAGTTGTGGGCGTTTTTACGAACACGTTCATCTGCTCGTGTTCTTCGTTCGGCTAGATTCGGCGGCGAAACGACTGAAATGATGCCCGGGGAGCATTAGGGATGTCTACGGCCGTACTGGGCGTCCCCGCTGAAACTAGTTTCCGAAATAATTAACTAATGAACGGACTAATGCAGGGGGCACAGTAAAAATGCAGGTCGACGATCTGACGAACAATGTGTTGAATGGCAGATAACATATGAGCTCGCAAGTTTAGTGCTCACTGTTTGGTTTTCGAGGGCACCAACGTTTTTGCGAAAACTGCCGACCGGGAAACCCCCATGTAATGGCGCATAAAAAATAAAAATGAAAAAAAAAACAAGCGATAGTGTTTTTATCGGTTTAACAAGATTAAGTACTCCAGATATGTTGATATGTTTTGATGGTCCATTCCAGGGCGAGTGGGAAATGTTTTTCAGCAAAGATCGGCACAACTAAACTATTCATTAGCAGCATTTTACAATGTTTACCGAGGAAACTATTTGTTAAATGGACATTTCCTTAGAGCATATTGAGAATGAGATGAGGGACAGACTCGTCAATTGAAGTCTGGCGTCTGTCTTCCCTATACTTCGCGAAATGAAATCAAATGGCGCGAGAGAATGGCCTCCGGCAAGCTTGGCTCAAGTCAAATGTCAGGCCCCACTTCGTGGATTTGGGTAGACAGATATTTATTTGTTTGAACAGAAACGCTTTTTACTTCGAGCGGCGTCGAGAGTAAATCCGGTATCGACGAAGCTGCACTCGAGGGATTCCTGTGCAGACGGCTTCTTTTCGGCATCAGATATTGCGTACCGCGGGCGTTTCTGTCAGGTACTCACAAGCTGTTTTTAACGCGTTTTTCACCCGGAGAGCCCGAGCCTTTGTGAGTAAATAAATTAATTGAATTGGATATATCGAGCAAATTGAATGACTGCAGACATGAGACCGTTCAACAATGTATAGTTTCTTTAAATTCATCAATAAACGGGTCACGCGAATGTTTATACGGCAAAAATGATTCCCTCATGTAATCAAAAGCAAATGTTCTGGATTTGTTATGACGCCAGAGCACGATGCTTTCAAGAAACCCACGTAGTGTCTACTTGCGTTAACTATATTTGTCTTCATCTTTAAGATGAAAAGCGTGATCATAAATATACCTTGCGCTTCTCATTTCGCCACTAACACTTGGCCCGCTATCACTGATGCAAATTGGCGCTGCCATAAATAATTGGCTTCTGAACCCTCGTGTGTCAGTCATTTACATAAACTCAATGTGCGCCAGTGCTAACGGTGATTCCTTTCCTCACACGTACCCGGTACGCCGACGGTGTGAATAGTCAAAACATGCTATAAAATTAAGTGCAGAAGTTGTGCACCTAGTGATGGCGTGCACTTAGGTGGCAACAATAAATATCCGACGACACTTCACAAAGGAAGCCAAAAAATCTCGGTAAAACGCGACGTAAAAAACGAATAGAACGCCTTTGCCAAGGCGCGGAGGGAGGAGAGGCGCGATGAGTTGAAGCCACCTTATGGCGGCCGCGCCATGCGATGAGTAAGTCAGCGCTTCTTCCGTTAATCCGTATACTTGAAAGCGAAGTCTATCGTCCGAAGAGTTTAAAAGCTGGCTTCCGGGGTTCTATATTCTATCGCGTACCGGAAGCATGTGCTTTCATAGCTTTTCTCCGCGTCCGTCAAGAAGTGCGTTCTTTTCCCGCGGGGTTTGTCGCTGGGCCGTCGTTCGGTGCCGCCGTTGCGGTGCACTGCGTCCGACTCGTGGGCTGGGCGCAGTCGGTCGTAATGTTTTTGTCGTCACAGCCGAGCGCGCCCGCTTAGCCGGAGTTGACATTGGGCAATGCCGGCCTTGGGAAGCGTCGCGATATACGTCACTTTCTTCTGGGCGTCGTCCGAGTGCCAAGTGTTTGCCTTTTCTTTTGTGCCGTTTTTTTCTTTCGAGTATGGAGTTTATCCGCCAAGCTTGTAGGTGGTACGCGTCTGGCTCCATGCATTCCTGAATTTCCCGGAGAGCAGCTGATCCGTCCTTTGACAGACCTGGAGAAAAGCTCCCTTTAAACTTTTATGCCAGGTGATCGTTATCACTTCAGAACAGGGCCCGCTCGATAGACGTCCTGGGGCCCTAAACTCGTCAAACACAAAGTTGGAGCTGAAAGTTCTCGGAGCGCGCCGATGGGACGTCGGCGAAAAAAGCGCCAAGTCATCGTCGTGATAGGCCAGTCGGTGCGCTCTGTCAACTTCGGCCCATACTTTGTGTTTGAGGCCCTGGAGAGTGAAATTGATCACTGCCAGAGCCAGCGTACGATCCGTGTGGCACTTGCAGTGGCGTAACTATATATATGACGGCGCCCATGGCAAATGAAATTTCGCGCCCCTCATGATGATAGTGATAATGACATTATCATCATCATTATTATATTATTATGGGTGGACTCGGCTCGGCGCCCTCTCCCAAGTGGCGCCCGGAACATCCATCTCGCACGTGACATGTCACGCGCACCAATCGCCAGAGAGATCTGCGGTCACGTTGGGCACAATATCGTTTAAACTTCTTATGACTAGGCTTCACCAATATTCCAACGTGCCCCCTCCTAGTACTTATAACTAGGGGTGTCGCGAACCGGCCGAGGTTCGAGTTCGACCAGGTTCGACTTTTTCGAACTTTTAGTGGAATGTTCGACGAACCTTATATTGAGGTTCGACTCGTGTGCGCATGCGCGACAGGCTGGCCAGTTGGCTTCGGATTGGATGGTGATGGCTAATGGATGAATTAAGGGCAGCGCTGATCGGTTATTTCAGTTAATATAGTACAAAAAATTAAGTTATTAACCTCTTCAATGGTTAGAATTAGTTTCTTTTAATTGCAGCTGTTCACAAAATTAAAAAAACCCTTTGCATAAAAAAAAACAAATTCTCCAAATCTAGACATGCTTGTATCAAGGTCTGACCACACTGTCCACAAAGTCGAACCGGTCGAATCTGATGAAAAGTTTGAAGGATCGTCGAACCGGCTCGACCCAGTCGAACCCCAAAAGTTCGACCTAAAAATCCGGTTCGACAAAAGTTCGCGACACCCCTAGTGGTGGTACGAAGATGCAGGGCCGTACCCAGAAAAAAATTTCGGGGGGATTTTCGGGGACAACGGCGGCCATTTTGAAAATGTCTATTGTCTTATTTTCGCCTATGAATGATGTGCATCAGTGGCATATAATGGAGAGTCATAGCAAACCGGAGAACCGGTCCCGGTTTGGTACCCGGTAGCCGACCGGCGCCACTGCGCGTGCGCAGAGGTGGAGATTAAAATCGGCTGGCTGCAAATGCACCGACCATGTACCACGCACTATACTATAAAATATTTTTCGGGGGGGGGGTCAGAACCCTAACCCCCCCCCCCCTGGTTACGGCCCTGCGAAGATGTACACTTGTTTCGTCGGTATGGGAGTAGCAAAATCACGGTATACAAGAAACGTTTAAAGCTACCCTTGCCAGCGAATTTAGATCGGCTCACTAAAAATGGAGAGGTGAAGGAGAGATTTCTCGTTTCAAGGGCCAAAATGGCGACCATGCGGGTTGCTTGGCGTTACTTTCCTACGATCCAGTTACCTTAGTCTTACTGAGATGCCGAGGCACTGAAGCGGGCCTTGGACGAGCCTCCACGAAGGCCTATGCTGGGCCTTCGTGGAGCAGGACACAGTAGCACCTAAAGTGGCACTAACCTGTCCTGCTGTGACAACGATGAAGTGAAGCGAACGGAATAAGAGGAAACAAAAACTGAAGGTCGTTTACGGCTGCTGCAGAGCCGCAGATCTCCAACTCTGTCAAATGCGAATGGTATGCGAAGCCACGTGCCTCGCGGCAGCGTGGAAGCTACGCTCGCCGCGACCATGTAGCAGAAAATAGTTGACGCCGAGTATAGAAATGCCAGCCCTTGAAAGCCGGGGTGTCCCCCCGAGGCCCACGCTCATTCTGTTTCGGCCAGGTAATTACGACGACACCCAGGTCGTGCGCGCACCGAGCGGACATGGGCGGGGCGACGCGCGCCTTCAACCTCCCATCTCGTCCCGCTATTTTTCGCCGCCGTCGGGGGCTCGAATCCCTCGGGGTCCCCCTCCCCGCGCCGTCCGTCTCCAGCACCGCGCGGAGTCTCCTCGGACGAGGGAAGACGTCTGGCGGAAGTCTAAATGGGGTGCGCGGCCTCGGAAGAGGCTGCTCCAGCGGGGCCCGCGCTGCGCGGAGGGAGAAAGCGCCCGCCAACTGATTGGCAAATCTCGAGATCCGAGATTTCCGAGATGCCTGCGGCTCGGAGATTTCCTTGACGGGCGGACACTTTTTCCTCGCGTCGAATTAATGGGCCCTTCCCTAGTCGCTGGAGCGCCTTGAACCGTGTCTGTCGTTGCCCGTCCGTAACCGACTGTCGCCCGAGCAGCTTTGACCTCGGCGTGTAAACTCCGTTTTTGCCTTACGACGGAGGAGGTTCCGTCACCTTCAGTGCCGCTTCATCACGTGGCTTTCAAGATGCCTACTCAGGTGACTCGTTCGCGGCGATGGATTGGCTACGACGGCTCGTAGCCCGTAGCCTGCGGCTACGGCTACGACGCCCCGTAGCCGTAGCCGCAGAGTTCTGCGGTCCGTTCCCACGGACCGCAGAGCTCTGCGGTCCGTGGGAAGCGGTCGGGTCGTCGTTCGCGTTCTCCCGCCGTCCTTACCGTTGGCCGCTCGTGTCCGTCGTGGAGGGCTTCGCCGGTACTCGCGTGTCGTCGTCGGGCCGCTGCGCGTGCCTGCCCCGCGATTTGGTTTCTGCGGAAGGCGACGCGGCCTTGCGGGGCTGCCGTCGTCGTGCGCGACACCGACGTCGCTCGCGCAGCCCGGGCGGCGAAAGAGACAATACATGGAGCGCAGCTTTGCATCGGAATGCCGCTATTCCGCGCTGCCAATGTACTCCCGCGAATTCCCGTCCCCGTGGGGAATTCGTCGCTTTGACGGATGGCAACGCGCTCTGGGGGTGACGACGACACCCCCTTCGCCCAGTTGTGCGCGTGTCGTAAACACGCTCCTTTGGACGTTCGAGCGATTGAGACACGGCTATCAAATAGCGACAGTGGTGGCAAACGTGTGCTTTATCATCACAACCCTTAATTGTTCCCGTCAAGCCCGTTGTTTACGAATTTTCTACTGTCGGAAACGGTGCTGCAGATCATCGTGTGTCAACCCCTTCAGCAGAGCCGCCGTTTTTTGTCCAGTCTGAAAATCAGTTCCCTTCAGTGTGCAGTCTCCCTTGGGAAACGGGTACAAGGGAAGCAGATGATGGCGAGGGAGCTGTGGGTGGATTAGCACTGGGATCCTCAAGCTTTCTTTACGGGCAGAGCATTGTGCGCATTGTCGTTATTGAGAATCCACGTGGTCCTCTTTCTCACTCGTTCTGTCGGCAAATCGTTCGTGGCAGTCAAAACACTGACATTATGTTATCAGCGTAAAACCTCCTGCGACAGTTTCCCTCTCGGCGATGTCTTTCATTTCCCGAGGTATTTGAGGTCGACGCGCTGCTCAGTTTATATATATTAACCATGTTGGCTCGTCCTGTCTCGTCTGGCTTGTGCCGTCACACAGAACCTGACTTGGCTCGTCTTCTTCCGGAACTTCAAGGTCACTCAACTTACGTGCGCTCCCCGCTGCTATAATTATGCCGCTCACAGCAACGTTGCCCACAGGGCGCCCTGTCTTTTTATTTAAAGGGCAACTCCACTCCATTTTCACAATTATTGTTTTATGATCTGTTTAAGCGAAGTCGCCGACCCTGAATCACGAGGTATGATTTGTTTTTCGGTAGTGTGTATAGTTTAGGAGATATCCCGTATCCAACTTTCGTTCCGGCGGCACGGCGAAACCGAAACTACCGGCTGGAGAACCTTGGCGTATTTGCAGTTTTTTAATAGAAGCAACGAAAAATGGGTTTCGTAATTTTGTTTATACCTTTAACACTGAGTGTGTGTTCTCGATGACCCACGACTTCGATTGTATTTGGTACGCGTGTCTGAACAGCACCTGACCACGAACGAGAGAGTGGGCGCGACTCAAACCGACTAGTTTTTAATCAGCGGTTTTCGGGAGGAAAAAAAACACCAAATTTTGAACCGGAAATTGTGGTTTTGGTAGCTGGGCCTCCGTATGTCATGTACAATATAAAACATTGGCGAGCATAAATACCTTGTCAGTGTCCCTTTAACCGTACGGCAACCATACGCCTGTAGTAAAGAAAATCAAAAAACAAAACCTTTAGACTGCGTGCTAACACGCTCTCGACCCATGCAGTGAAGGGTGTAGTGAATACTACGAGGCGAGAAATGACACTGACGCTTTCCAACCGAAACTGAGGGCACAAAGAGCGCCCGTCCAGCCACGTGTCCCCGTCGCAGGTGCACTGACACTCTTTACCTTAAAAAGGTACGTGTATTTCGCGCCGCCTTCTGAGGTAGAGGAACCTACGAAAAGGGGGCGCGATGTTTGGTCGCGTTCTTATTAGTGGAAAAGGCACGATTGCCGTTTTTGTTTTTCTGGGATGCTTAGGGCACGAAGACTGAGTTTTTATTACGATAACGCCATTTCAAAATCCCCTTTTGTTCCTCGTGGTAAAACGAAGTGGAGATCCGTCGTAGCGCCGCCAAGCGTTGCAACGATTCGGGAGGCGAGAAGCGTTCCCCTTTTCTCGTCCGAAGGTTTCGGCGCAGGATGTGATATTTGTGCGACTAAAACCAAGTGAAGATGCGCTGTGCATACGACGACGACGAGTCTCGGAAGGTGGATATTTGTAGCCGCTTGGCGGCGTAGCAGTGAAGTTCTTGCTAGAGTAACTGTATATGCTCCGCCTATACAGTTACTCTAGTTCTTGCGCGCCTTGTTTTCGCAGCTCTCTCAAAGGGGGCACGGACGTGTAGCCGTGCGCGCTGAATATCGCCATCGCAACACCTCCTACTCCGTGTCACTTGTTGCGTGCAGTACAGGCGAAGGCAACGCCATGCGAGGGGGAAAGGGTAAGCACTAGGAAGGCTGGGGAGGGAGGAGAAGAAAGTTCCTTTCTAACGTTAGCTCTCCCTTCTCCCCTTGCCCTCCTGTCCCGTCCCGCCTTCCTAGTGCTCGCCCTTTCTTTCTACGCCCGGCGTTGCCTTCGCCTGCACTGCACGCAACTAGTGACGTAATGCTGAATGCGTCGCCCGAAGGAACGGAGACACACATTTGGCTCGTTCGAGTTACCCGCATCTCCCGCACCGGTGCAGAGCAGTGTGTGCTTCCGCTCGTATTTGAATATACGCATACCGGAAGTACACTGCCCTACACCTTTCTGCACCGGTGTAGAGAAATCGAACGAGCCTATTGCGTGCTGCGTCAGCGTTTTCCAACACGAGTCCGAACGGCGACGCTCTGATTTCGTCTGTGCCCCCCCGCTTCGAGGTGAATACCCAGCGCCACGAACCGAGCAAGAGGTGGCACTCAGTTGGTCGAACGACCTTTCGGCAACCGCCGACTTTTCATCCAAATACACTTTAGACAATAGTCGACCGCTTCGAAGCGGCGTTCACGGGTGTGTCAAGTGGGTTAACCTTTCTTTTTTTTTTTTTTTGGAATGAGCCCGCAGACTACCGTTGCGAAGCGGGGTAAGGGCAGCGCGTGGGGGGCCCCCGTTATTCGCTAAAACGTCTATTCGCTCAAATGGCGCTGTTCGCTAACACGTCATTTGCTCACGTGGTGTGGACCCCGCCGAAAGTGTCACGGCGCTGGTCGTCTTTGTGTTTGCTGCCAACTGCTAAACTGCGCCGAAAAAAGCGCAGGGCGACGGCATTCAGTGTTCCTGATTGGTGTAGCCGAGGTAGATCCATTGGTGGATTCTTAGGGAATGACCCTTGGGAAACGCCGCACGCGGTCCCTTTGGGAAAACGCTCACCCCTTCACTTTTCTTTTTCTCTTCCGGCTTCCTCTATTTTTCCCTGTCTCTTTTCGGCTTCGTTACGGTGTCAGTGTTAGCGTTTGCCAAAGGTAGCATTTCCCTAAGGTCATGCTTACGGATTCCCTAAAAACCCACCAATATATCTTCCTTTATTTATTATTATTATTTTTTTTTTGGCGAAGCGGGTTTTTGGAGCTTGCTTCGCCCCAGCTTTTGTCGCAACAAACCCGCGTCGGCTTGCCGCTTTTTGCGCCTCATTTCGGCCAGCCGAGCCAGCCGCTGCTTCCGCTCTTCTGGATCCCAGTGTTGCCAGATGGTCCCACCAAAAACCACCAAACGACTGGGAGATATAGCCCAAATATAGCCACAGCCGTAAAAAAACTATGGCCCAAGATAGCCAAGATTAAAAACATTGATTTTTAAGCCTTATATTCACAATTTCTCACACTCATACAATACACGTTACAAACTGTTTCGACCCTCAGATGCACCAACTTTCGTGTACATTATGTTTCTTGTAAGTTAAAAAAAAAAACCTTCAGAAGGATGAAAATCCGTACAAAACTGGCCCTTCCTTCGGTTTTCAGAAGTACAAAGCACACGAAGACAGCTTTATTGTGAAGCCCGGGAAATATGATCATAGAGAAAAGAACAAAATACAGACGCAGAACACTGGGTGCTTCAAACCAGAACCCCAATATCTCAGGTCCTTACCAATATCCCACCCGTCTCTTTTTCTTTGTGAAGAATATTAGTGTCACCCATTCATGTTCACGTTCTTTCTGATTGTATTGTCCTTTCTTGGGGTGGGCAACGACTCGAAGGTAGTCATGTGTTTAGCGGTGAAACTACGGATTTCTCATTTTTACACACTTGGGTGCCTAACTATTCTCACAATGGGCACCAAAGCAGCATTTCGAGAGTTGAGTCTATACGTCCGGGCAGAGCCATATGTGTCCGGGTTGAAGGCGCGCTACCGGGCCTGTGGTAATAGTGCAATCTGTTTGGTTTGCTCCACTGCGCTTTAGGGAGACCGCTTGAACTCTGCAAGCATTGCTTCACTGCGCATTGTGAAAACCCCGAAGTTTGTAGAAGTTTGAAGCCTTTCTCCTTCATCTCTCTCCTCTCGACTAGCCAAAATGGAAGCAATTTTTTTCGAAACTGATTAAAAGTCGGAAAATTAACTAGCCAAACCTCAAAGTTCGGCATTGAACTTGAGGTTCGACAAAAGTTCGCCGCATTCTTAGAAATAGCCCATAATAGCCACATAGCTAACCAGGAAATTTTGACGCCAACTATACCTGTTTTCACCTCAAGAAAAAAGTAAGTTTTGCGCATTGTTCCTACGCGGCGCGAAGTAGTTCTTACAAGATTTGGTTGTCGGAGGAAAAAGCGATGCTTTTGGTGTTTGGAACGTGTACGTCTTGATAAGATAACATATATCTAATCTAAAATTCTCTTACGTATGTTTTCATTATCCACATAAAGGGGAAAATTAGTAATGTTCCGCGAGGAGCCGGACTTGTTTTACTTGATTTTTTTGTGGTGAAAACAGCCATAGAAAAAAGTATAGCCCAATTTGGCTATATATAGCCCATATCTGGCAACGCTGCAGTGGATCCTTCGCCCGCCTTGCACGCTAGTAGCGGCACCTGCTGCCTGACGCCGCTTTCGCTGTTCACCGGTTTCCCGCGCGCGCATTGGCTTCCGCCCCGTGACGTCACCTCGCCTTTGTCCTCCACTACTCTCCTCCTCTCTACGCGGCGCGCTTCCCTTTCCACTGTTTTGTCCACAAACGGACGGCGTGAGCTTTTCGCTGTCAGGTAGGTATCATAGGCTGGTTCACACCGTTGCAACCGACTACGACCGAGTCCAACAAAACGGGGGTTGAAGCCGCATGCAACCGCCCGGGGCGCCATTGCTGCTGCGCGGCATGGTCGTGGGCCGTCACAAGAGATGACGATCGCTCGCTCGATTAGCTCCATGGGACGTCATCGGCTGGACTCGGAGTGAAAGACGGAACAAGTGTCCGGGGTGTGCGGGCTCCGGCGGCGACGTGCGCGTGCCCACTGTCCCTCGTGCGCCTGCTAGCGCGTCCGAAATAGCCGCCGGTTCCCTCGTGCGGCGCCCAGCGGCGACCCAGGGCTATTTGCGGCGGCGCCCGTGGGCTCCCTCTCGTCGCGTGCCGTCCGCGGGCTCTCCACTCAGCTGACAGTGCGCTGGGGGCTGCGCGCTCGCCTATCAACCCCTTTCATCGCCTCACCCCGCTTCCCGCCCCTGGGTACTGGGTGGAAAGGCGGAAGTCGGGATCACGTGGCGAAAGGTGGACGGACGATGAGAGGGGTGGGCACTCTGGTTCTGAAAATGCCTCAAAAGCCACCTCGAATCGTCGGATTCTAGTCAGAAAAAGACCCCGGGCATTTCGGCCCCTTCGATTGGTGGTCCCGATGGGCTCGTAGTAGTTGTTTCCTCGCTTTATTTTTTGCGGAAACACCGGCGTCGCGCATTTCGAAATAAAGTTGACGAGCACTCGAACATCTCAGCTCGTTGCAGCAAAACGAACCCATCCAGAGCCGGGGTAACACCCCTCCTCATACATCATACAAAAGACAAGCTGCACACACGAGTCACTGCAACATCCCTGGTTCGAATGCAACGCGTAGCAATGCCGGCGTGCGGCATTCGAGGCACGGATCTCAAAGTGACTCGCCTTCGAATCTGCATGCAGACTGTCTTTTGTGTGATGTTCAAGCAGTGTGACCCGGCCTCACCTTGCCTCACCTTTCGTCTGCTTTCTTTCTCCTCATTTTTACCGCTCCCTTTCTCGTTCGTTCTCTCCGGACCCCTTACGATTTGCCGCGTTCTGCGCCCAACTTTACCCCCTTCCCTCCAAATGTTTGGTGTTCTTTACGGTCTGCCGGTTTACCAACGCTTCTCTCTTCCGTCTCTTCGCTCTCTGTCCACGGGACAGGACCATCCGTGCGTCGAAATGGACTTGGAAGTAACGTCGATGGCGTTTTTGACTACACGTAGAGAACACGAGAGTTTCGGTAGGTCGTTTTTTTCGCTCCAGTAACGATGCCCGATAACGAGACGATGGCACGCGCTAGGGCTTCGTTGAGGTACCGGTTAGTGTTGCCGGAGTTATCGGTATCTGCGCTTTTTGGCGTTTTTATTCCGAACAGGGGGTGGCGGACAGTAAACTTCACTACGGCTGAAGTCGATGTCCCCATGAGCCCTTTCCTCCTTTCGAGAAAAAGAGGAAGCATAGTTCGTTTACTGCGCGAAGTAAATCTTACAAAAGTTAATTGTACGGAAAAAAAAAAAAAAAGATGCGTTTTGCGTTTGAAACGTGTACGTTTACCCGTTTAGTCCCAGGTTAATCGTTAATCGTTTACGCTAACGGTTAACCGTTTAGTCTCAGGTCACGACCTGAGGAAACGACGGCTTGCATGATCCGTTTTTCTGCGAAAGTTACGCTCTCCCGTTATCATTGTCCGCGATAAGCCGGTATCATTTAACGCCGCGACGAGCCTAAACTACAACTAGTATTTGCGTCAGTCCTAAAAGTTGATTCTCGGGTATTCTGAGCAAGAGGTGAGAGGGAGGAGCCTCCGTTGCCCCGTTTTCTTTGAGCAGACCGAAAGAAGCGTCGCGTGCACCTCGAGCGTGCAGCCGGTGGCACTCAGTTGGTCGAACGACGTTTTAGCGAACGCCGACTTTTCGTGAATGTGAAAAGTCGGCATCATGCCGTAAGCCGACTTTTCATCGAAAGACACTTCTCGCGAAAGTCGGCCGCCGCGAAGCGGTGTTTACGGGTGGGCCAAGTGGGTTAACCTTTCTGTAATGAGCTGCTACTGCAGACTGCCGCCGCGAAGCGTCGTAAGCGCAGCGCGGAGGGTTGTCACCACACGCCCCCGTTTTTCGCTAAAACGTCGATTCGCTCGATTGGCGCTTTCGCTGAACGCTATGTCATTGGCTCATGTGATATGGACGCCAAAGACGTCTTGGCGTCACCGCGTGTAGCGTCGCGCTCACGCTGCAAGACGCCCTGGCAGCGATACTGACGCGATCGAGCGTGGATTCACTAGTTATGGCGTTTGGGGGAAACAACAACGACCGATTAATCTCAAGATTGCCTCCGCGCGAGTGTATCTTTTGCCAGGGTATCGTTTCTACACGTTTCGTCGACACGAACGTTGCAGCGACACACGCTGAAGGAACATATCGTCACGCCCCACCTGCGAGCAGGAGGCGGTGTGAACTCATCGCACCGCCTCGCGGTGACAGTCTGCGGCGGCTCATTACAAAAATGTTAACCCAGCTGACCCAGAGCCGCCTCGCGGCGAGAGTCTCATGCAGCTTATTACAGAAAAAATGCTCATTGAGCTGCCGATGAAACGATCTCTCGACGAAACATCGCGTGTCGATGAAACGTCGTTCGATGAACTGGTTGCCACCGGTTTCCGACCCTCGGCCTCCGAGCCAGGAGGACTTGTGAGTGCACGGAGTGTCCACGAGCCAAGGTGGTTCCCGAACTGCCCCGAACCTCGGCCGCCGATGTGGGGGTTTAGAGCGAGAGCGATTCTAGGGCAGCCGAGGACGGTCGGCGGGGCTCTGTCGCCTCCAGGAAGCGCGTCCCACGGCCGCGTGCCCGCATTGTGGTGACCGGGCCAGCAGCGGCCGGCCCGGAATGCGCCCGTCGTGCCCTTGGCCCGCGATGACGACGGGGTCGGCGACAAAGGACCGGGAATGCGCCGGTCCTTGACTCGCCGCACGTTGCGCGACACGAATAGCCGTCGGGACCGCTCTCGATTGCGCCAACACCTCGAATGCTGCGCGCGACGCGGCGCGGGCTGCCCAAGCAATGTTGGGAACGTAGGTACACGCGCTGCACGTGCTCGCCTTCCCTAGAAAAAAGATTGCAAGTAAATAACCCAAATAAAGCGTCCAGTGCAACGCGCGTGCCAAGTGCTATTTGTTTTAGATTTTTGCTTTTGAACAGTTACAACTGAAGACGCCAGCATGCGCGGCGCGTGCGGTGGCATCAACCGTAGAGTTAGTATAATGTACGCTAGAGGTTCAACCGGCGCTAGTGTCTATGCGACTTCCGTGACGCAAATTGAAGCAGACAGCAACCAGTCTACTTTTGCGGTGCTCCTGTGCATTTCTATGGGAAAACGCGCGTGCATTTTGTTACTTCGCCGAAAAATAATACGAAACACTTTGGTTATTTGGGTCGTACTGAATACTATGTACCTTGATTAACATTGTAAAAGTGTAATTACTTTAATTAGCGCATTCTTCTTCATTAGTGAACGATGTTTAACTTCGCTACATTTCAATCCCAAATGTGTGTTCAGCGCACGTATGTAAAAATAAGCGACGATTCAAAGCAAAATTACGAGTCGAAAGGAATATACAGTGTGTTCAAGACTCGCCAGCATTCCAGTGACGCTTATATATTGCGGATATGCCAGTCCTGTCACTATATGAAAATGACCCTGTTGTGCATGAGCGTATAAAAACATTCAAAACGTAAATAATAAAGCACATGGGCTGTGAAAGCTGTCTCTTTGTATTGTTTTCTCTGCCGGGTAACATTTATCGGAGACTTGTTCTCAAAGATTTCGATCGTGCTGGTGATATTTTGAACGTAGAAGTTCGCTACAGAACAGAAAGAATAAGGTGGTATTTACTTATTTAAAATCGGAATATATTACGTAGTCTTCAATTTATTTTGATCATACCTGCTGCTAGAGGTTACTGATCCAGTGTTACTGCATAGTTCTTGCAGTCTCCCTTAATTTCCAAACGTCCATCGTTCGTTTGGTACGTATATCCCTCATGCTGAAAAGCGCCGACGTCGTATTCGCGCTTGGAGTGTCTGACAGTGCACATAAATACATACGAAGCCGTTTTAGCATCGTTTTTAATGCAATGAATTTGAAAGAAAAAACGCCGTAGCTGGCCAATTATTTCGTCGGCCTGATTGAGAAATGTTCCAAGCTACCTAGTACGTATGAATTATTCGGGATATTTGCTCTAATGTTTGAGCGCAGGGAGAAAATGCACTCACTTTTTCCCATAGAAATGCATTACCGGAAGTCGGTTTTCGACTGGTTCTGCTTCAATTTGCGTCAGCGCACTAGTGCCGCTTGAACCTCTAGCGTACATTATAATAATTCTATGGCATCAACAAGGTGTATGTACGTGTGGTAGGTGAAAACAGGGGGGGGGGGGGAGGGGGAGGGGGAATGAGAGTCAATCGTGTTAAAGCCTCCTTGATAAAGGCGTTTTTACAAGTACCGCCAACCATTGTGGAAACGCGCAGACACGTGCCACGAGCGAATGCTCCACAGCCATTCGCTTGCCAGGGTCACTTATTTCAGTGCTGTGCTGCCGTTTGCTTCTAAGGGCCGCTGGAGACACGGGCCACGTGTGCTCGCGCATTTGACGCCACTTCAAGACAAACAGAAACATATCGAGGGGCTTTAAATCGTGTGTGTGCGCACGCGGCACTTTAGAGGGGCTTAATTAAACATGATCAACCGTATCTGCTAGTGACAATCGCATGCTTGTATTTCAAACGGATGGCTGTATTTTTCATTCCAACTGTTCGATTGTGGTGAGCTCTTCAAAATCGGCCATCGAAGAGCGCGGTGTGTTAGGTGTTAGAGGGCAGGGTAGGCCCGGCCTCACTTGGGGTACTACCGATTTGAACGCATGTAGGTGAGACATGGTGACAACAACGAAGACAAAGAAAAGGAACACACCACTGGACAAGTGCTGTCCTGTGGTGCGTCTTCCTTTCGTTTGTCTTCGTTGTTGTGCTCTGTTACACCTACGCCATGTTTCACTTCCACCAAATATCCTAACTCTCTCCCCAATTACCTCCCAATTATTCCTTTCTGTTGAAACGGAAAATAGGTATTTTATGCCACTGAGGTGTTTATTTTGAAGAAACCGTGGCACTATATAAAAATAAATATAAAAGTAAGCTTTCTTTTTTGTTATTTTTTTTTCTCGGCAAGAATAATCTTTGTTTGTATGAAAATAATTACCTTTAGTATCCTAACCCGCCACCCATGCAATCATCGGAACATTGCTGTAATTGTGAGGGTAGACATTCATGTCTTGGTAAGTGTAGTTCTTCCTTGGGTGCTTTTTTTCTGTGCAAAACGTTGGTCCCTGCCGTAGGGCTCTTGCGTTCTGTTACAGAGCCACTGTACCATTCATGGCACAGAAAAGCCTGAGCAACCATGTACTTGGCAGATCGGTGGCACAAGCTAGCTCCCATTATAAATGGTACAGCCATTAGCGTCCATCCATCCATCCAACTTGAGTTTCGGAGGGTTCCCAATTTTAGATGCCCAATTTAAGACATCATCTCTTTAGTGTTCTTTTATACACCAGACGCCGGTTGATTGGAACTGCCTCCTGCTTAGATCACTAACATTACTGATATTGTTTTGTTTAAGAATACAGTCATGTCTCATTAATACAAACCCCGTTAGTATGGATACCTTGCCATACAAACAAGAACTTTGGGGACGAACTGGGTGAACTGCATGCATTTTTGTCTCTTTAATACAGGCAACCTCACATTATGAACCCTTCCTTCGGGGAACAGAGGGGTCCATAGCATGAGCCATCTCTGTATGTGCACTTTGTAGCTGTTTTTGTGAGTTCACCCCTTCTTCAATGTATTGCCTTGAAGATATTTTAAATAAATAAATATATGAAAATTGCTCTGGCTTTGAGGGTTATCCAAGTGATTCGTCCGCTGCTTGCAGCATGTCATTTCTCTATTTGGTATATTTCTTTATTTGTTGTCTCTGCAAAGCTTGAAGCTGGAAGTGTTTGGGGGCACCCAATTTTCTGGGCTACCCCCAGGTGTGACGTGTAAAAGCAGAGACTGATGCCCCCCCCCTTGTGCAGATCCTCCAGAACCTGGGAGGGCCGACAAAACGTAAGGACGCAGGTCTTCAAGTCTATCTCTACAACTTCACCCGGCAACAGGTGATCATTTTGAAGAATTCATGTTTCAGACTGCCCAAAGTATGCTTTAATAAAGGGTACTTGAAATAAAGGAATGATTCCTCTCTGGGATGATGCAAGAAATTTACTACAGAAAATTTGCCAATTAACTTTGTTTCCCTTGCTATCACATTCAAATTAAATTTTTCTTTTTTCTTAAATGGGCTTCGAAGAAGGGCCAGTGAAAAAGGCTAACAAGCCTGAGGAGGTACTGGACCCCTACTGTTTACAGAAATGGCAGGAACAATCTGAATGAGCACAAACAGAATGATGAGAATCTTTGATACCATAGAAATAAATATATAACAAAAATAGAGCAATGAAAATTACTTATGGTGATTTCATCCCAAATCATGCAGGCGAAAATGGTTTAATTTTAAATTTTTATGAAAAAAATGCATGTTGGGGGGGGGGGTTAGGTAATTTTTTAACCTAGAATAAATGTGAAAGTCGTAGGTTCAAATAACTTTTGAGCAGCCGAGGGGGAAATTAACGTTTTCCCGACTCTCGAAGGTCGCACATTTGATTCTCTCCTCCCGTAGTTTTGGCCTCTATGTTATTTTACATTTTCGTCCATAACTCTGTGGACACTATGAAGAGGTCTTAACCCCTTAACTGGGAACTTTTTTGTCCAAAATTTCTGTAAAATGGGGAGTTTTTTTTTTCTTGTTTTTTTTTAAGTGTTTCTAGTTGTTAAAGGTGTAACAATAGACTCAAAACCTAAAACAAATTTATTTATATCAAGTTGGATGTGCACCCTGGCACTTCCTACAATTCGAAATGGATCTTTGCACTGTGCTGGCATCTTGCCAGGTTGCAGCTAGACCCCGAACTTGATGCTCTTTCCTAAACAATTCTACCACTGTGTCATCTTAAATTTTTGTGTCGGATCCCGGAAGCATTCCATCGGAACTCGAGGAATCAACATCGCAGTCGCTGTTTTTGCGAGTATTTTGCAGCAGCTGAGCCATTTCTTTGTCGGTCAAGGGACGCGCTGGCGTTTGCTGCAGGCATGTGGCCAGGATTTTGTTTTGGGAGGGGCCTGCCCATGACAAAATGCTGCTGTATAAGGGGGTGGGGGGAGAGGAGGCTCCAGCAAAATGGAAGATTTCGGGCGGGGGGAGGGGGCAGGCCCCATGCCCCCCCCCCCCCCACCCCCTGGCTACGTGCCTGGTTTGCTGGACGCCATTTTCCAAACAAACAGTAGAAGGTGTCATACAGGAGTCTTCAACCTTTTTTTGTGCTGCCATGTATGCATCGTTTTTAAAATTAAAAATGTTTCCGATACCACGAGGATAGATGGCGCATCCTACCCATACGCTAAATATAGCGAGCGCTTAAAGACGCTGCTTCCCAACGGCAAGAAAGTGCAGCGCGTCTATAGACGCACCCTCCAATCTGTGGTCAAAATTGATGCGCGCGTCTAAAGACGCGCTACCCAGTTAAGGGGTTAATGTAATAAAATATTTATAGGCATTTACCGTAGAATACTGTGCATCTGCCCATTCTACAAAACGCCCATTCCCAAATTTGCAAGATCTGAGAAAAGATGCTCAGTACATTGATATGTAAAATTGATGATTGGACAAGAGCCCATCCCCCATTTTTTCACGATTATCTCTAAATTTGGAGTGGGCGCCTGCCTGGTATTTTACGGTAAGTTGTTATTAAAGAAATCGCAAAACTCACGTCCCAGGTCGAGTTTTAAAAAAAATAATTTGACAGGCTGCTATCTGCGACATTAAGTTATATTTATATTTTTTACATCTATGGAAAGCCCGAAAGACACTCTTTATAAATATATTAAACTCTTTCAGCTGTTTGCATTATCTCCTTCAATATCATTTTCTAAACATTGTAAAAATAGAAAAAGTTGCAAGTTTATAATTTTCTCACAGACCCCATTTGTATTATTTTTTTGTTTCTGGCGTCCTCGTAGAGAAGATAGCTATATACAAAGAATCATAGTTCATAAATGTAATTGTTTGTTTGTACGGCCTCTAGTTAAGGGGGGCCAGCAGCTTAAAATTGTAAGTTGAGAAAAAAATTAATTTTCCTATATGAATGTATTGTGGCTCCACAACTAATAGTGCACACTCCCGCAAATTCTTATTGCGTTATCTGAAGTTTTTACGGAGAAATAAAACATTTTCGGTATGCCGATGATGCAAAATCATACGTTTTGTTCATGTGAAACTTTATGTTTCCTATTTTCAAACTGCTGTAGCTCTGCACCGGTATGCCCTAGAACAATTGATCATACTTTCGTTGGAAAGAGCATTTCTTCACAGTTTCAGTACACTAAGCATCTTTGAGAGTAAACACTATTCGGGCAAGAGCACCATAGAAGTCCAGCTTTCACGTAGAAGATGCTATGTGCATGGCCAAGAATCAAAAAGCCCTGCTTGATTAAACAGAACACTGACTAAATCCTAGATCCTTTTATAGAAAGTCATGTGGGGTTTGTCTGCTTTATATTTCAACGATGCTTGCCCCACCCACAATTGTTGACGTTGGTTTGTGTATTGCAAGAATACCCGATTCCTCGCTTGTTTCACAATTAGTGTCCACATGCCGACAACAAAATGCCACTCGAAGAAAGCATTTTAAACTCAGACTAACTCAGAAAAGCCATGCAGGAGATCAAGTGTAAGCAGAAGGCACACCTATGCTCTCGGTGCTTTTTAATTGCCACCACCACCAGTAAAATCACATGTAGTGGATTAGAAACTTCAAATAGGTTTTTCTCAGTTTCACTCTTTCGCAGCAACTTCCGTTTAGGAAATCTATAATTTCAATAAATTGCTGAATTTATTGAAATGGATGTTTCTGAACTGAAATTTAATGAGGAATGCGGCTAGATATTTATTTTTCTATTTAAATGAAGTTCTTATTGCCAAAAAGTAGGGTTTTGATCAAGAGAAAATGCCCCATTACGTGGAATGCTTTTCAAATTTACTTGACATTTTGCATAGAAAAAACGTAGACTTCAAAGAAAAAGCATAGCCGCACCCCCCCCCCCCCCCCATATGTTCTAGTTAAGGCTGAAGCTTAGAAATGCTCAATATTCTGCAGCAATTCTATATGATAGATTTCCTCGCCAATTGAGAGCAACTTACATCAGTAGCTGCATACCTCCCCTGTAGCTTATCGGAAAATTGTCCTACAGCGATGAAACGTCATACAGTGCATTTAGGCAACAAGATGAATAGCCTCTCCAAATTTCATCAATATTGAGCGAACTAGTTTAAAAGTCGACATTTGTAGGTGGTGGTGAAGGGGCACTCAAGTGGTTTTGAGTTCGTGTTTTCATGATGACAGCTGAATTTAGACGCCCTAAGTATCCCTAAAAACCAAAAAGTATAGTCATACGGTGATTATTTCTTTAATAAAAATGTAATTGAAGGCCGCCAAACCTCGGATCCACCCGAAAACGAAACCACTCTCATTGGTCCTCGCACGCTTATCAAAAGGATCTCGGGCCAATGGCGTTGGACGACGTTCCGTCGCGCAGTGATCCCGAGGTAGCCGCATCGGCCGAACCTCTTTGTCATTCGAGCTTCGATCATGGCGGAGTTCTCTACGCTCGAGGACCTGACGCCGTTAGAGGTTGAAATTCTTCGGCGGACAGCCGACCTGGGGATGATTTCCATGACGCCACTCCGACGTGCGATGTGGACGATAGCAGCGCTTCGGAGTCATGTTCAGGTTCCGAGGACGACGAAACGCAGACCTTTTCGGGCGTTCTTCGATTTGCGGTTGGGGCAAGTCGTAAGCAAACTAACGTTTGACATCGCAGCATTGCCTCTGGTACGTGATGTCAAACGATGTCGCCACGTTGACTTTCGCCTCGGGAGGACGGGGGAGGCTGGTTCAGACATGTGCAACGAGCGCGTACCCACGACTGCGTCCGTTGCAACCGAAACGACCGCTCTGCGCCGCGCGTACGCACACCTGCAACCACTACAACAAGTGCAACGAGTCGTCAGCACGGCGACCGCTTCTATCGCCGCTGTCAGCTGTTTCAGTGGTCCCTCTAAAAGGGGACGCACTGCCACTGCCGAACAGAATATAGACAGACAGTTTTCTATAGCCTAAAGCTTTATTATTATTTTTCTTGATAGGCTGCAGGGTACAGTGGATGAAAAAAAGAAAATAAAAAGATGCAGTACGCCGTCTTGGACGATCACGACTCTAATACACGACATTGCAATAGTACAAATATCGCCGCACGCCTTTTCTACGATTATAAAAGACAATGTAATCTTAGCAGCGATATAGCAACGTAGAAATAAGATTTCGTGATCAGATAGACGTTGCGAGCGTTCAGGATTAGCTAACATGAATCACTTTTCTCCGGTGATGAAAACGCGTGAAAATTTGCATCCTTTATACGATACGCGCCAGTAATACCTTGAACTTGAGCACACGCATGAAATGCGCCAAATAAGAAATCCGGGCGATGTTCGAGGACACAAATGCTTAGAAGGCACCACTGTAGTCGAAGTAAACAAACACGACGGCACGGGCGTTTCTGCTGTCTTGAGAGTGCCGCCACGACATCGCCGCACGAGTAGGTGGATCTTCCCTTCTAGTACGTGCTGGGTTATCATAGCGACACACGACGAAAATTCACAGTCAAGGATAGCGCTTTTATGCGGAACGATGAGCTTTCACCACGCCGTCCACGCGACCTCTTCATAGCATACCTCTTCATAGCATAGACATACCTCTTCATAGCATCTATGAGTTATGTACAAAAATGAAGATTAACATAGGGGCAAAAATCAGAGGAGGAGAGTGAGTCAAATGTGCGGCCTTCGACAGCAGGGAAAATGCTCGTTTATATTGCGGCCGCTTCCTCGCTTCATAACTCGAAAACAAAAAAATTAGCCGAACCTGCGGCTTTCACCACTCTTCTAGATAGAAAATTCCTTACACCATAAATTTCTTTCGTCTAAATTAAAAGCTCAATTTTTTTTTTGCCCGCATGATTTGAGATGAAATCACTCATATACGTACATACAGGAATAGCCTGCTATATAAAATCTTTCCGTTGATTCGAATGTGAATGGGCAGAGCTGGCAGATCCTGCTTGGTATTGGGTAAGCAGTTCGATGCTGACCACCTAGATTTCAGTTCACTCAACACTGAAAGCAAAAACCAGTCAGAAAGCTCGATTGGCTTGATCCTAAAGTTTCAGCGGGAGCTATATATTCTGCTACTTTGGAAACACCATCTTCGAATTTCCATCTAAACAACTCATTGGCACAATAATCATATGTCCCAAACACGAGTAATTCGAGACAACAATTTCGGCTTTTAATCGCTGTACGTTTCAAACGGGCAGCCTCAAATTTAGACATACTTTTCATCAGCAGGACTATTGCGCTAAAAATAGCTCTACTCAACATAGCCATTCTGATGCAGGTTTAAGAAGACTCAAAAGTGTACCACTTAAACATTGGGATCTTTCGAAAACTTATTTTTCTAAAATACTACTTCGTCGTACAATTGCTATTTTAAGCAAAGTTAATAAATCTGAAGCTCCAGCATGGCGGACCACAGACCATAGCTCGTAAGATGGTGAAGAACGCCGCCGTCGACGCACTACGCTCTCTTAAATATGCGTGTCTACGTTGTGCGTGGTGCAAATGCTGACTCGCTTATTTCGAGACCCAGATTAGAGAGCTAGCTTGCGCTCGACGCAATTGAAACTCGACCAGGTTGGTCTGGAGAATGGTCGGTGCCCTCCCGGCGCAGCCCTAGAGCCACCGAACGTGCTACGCTTCGGAGTAACGACACATGAGCCATCTCGTCTCTTCAAACCATTGTTGCTGGTTTTGTGTCCTTCAGAAATGTTAAAACGGTCCTCGACAGAGCAAGATCGATATCACCCGAGCTTCCTGGCGCCGCACCCGAAGCTCGGGGAGCCACATTTTCGATTTCATTCAATCTTTATTTACCATTTTACGACAAAGGGCCTGGGTGAAAAAGCGCAACTATCACTAATAGGACCCGCTGCACGATAAAATGGCGGCGCCCACGAGACGGCCGGGGAATGGAGTGTCGGTATTCTAAGCGTGGCTTGTATGGTGGTTCTGTGTGACGGTAGTTTGCCTGGAATGTGTCTTGGACCAGAGTATTTCCGTCCCTTCCTGCCCACGCGTCGCGAGTCGTTCCGAAGTGGCGACAAATTGCGTCGCAGGAGCCAGCATGTCGCGCTGCCGAACGCCGCGATCCTGGCGGGTGGCCGTAGACATGGGAGCAAGAAAGGCGAGGGGACGCGAGCGTCGCCATTGTTACGGCGTCCTGACTCGCTTCTGCTTTAGTTTCCTTTGACCGTGCAGCTGCAGACCGATCTATGGCAGAATGGACATGGTGCCACTCTACCACCGTGCCACCATCAGGGGCGCGCCGCAATTACCTACGGCGACTTGCCAAGCGACTCATAGTCTTTGCCTGTTGGCCTTCCCAGTGAGGACGACGTCTGCACAAAGTCCTCTCCTCGCGCGCGGAAAACTCGTGTTCTTTCGGGGGCACCCGAAGCCCCCTCGCAGCGTGCGCCTCGTGCGCAGCGCGACTCCCTCGCCCGTAGCTAAGCCCCGCCCTCACGTGCCCTTGCAGAATGCGGCGGCCAAGCTGCAGAAGGAGTTCAAGAACTATGTGGTGTGCATCAAGAGCCTGCAGCTGGCCAGCAAAGCCCTCATGGACACCCTGAGCGAGATCTACGAGCAGGGAGTGGGTCGGCCACGAGCAGATCCCCGTCAAGGCACAGGCAAGCAATCCATTTTCTTCCCCTTGAGCCTCCTCGCAAGCGTCTGGCCGTGCTTCCACTCCGCAGTCCCGAGAGAGCTACGGTTTGCAGTATACGTCAGGACAAGTTCCTTGCAATGTGTTGGCGCTGTGTTGGCCTCGAACAAAGACGGACAAGAACAAGGGGACAACTACCGTAAAATATTGTGGAAGTGCCCACAGTTAATATTTCCAAACTTGGGGATTCTGCGAATTTGACTGGACAAGCGCCCATTTCTAGATTAACCCGGTTTCCAGTGAAAGGGGTGTGGGCAGTCCCCCAGTATTTTACGGTACTTTAATTGTGGCCAGACGCCGACAAAACTGCTTGAAAGAAGCGTGCACAACATGCCGCAGGGGAAGGGACATGACGAGAAGACCGAGACAAATCCCCAGAGAGCCAGCATCTCTATAGCAAACCAGATAGCAATTCAGATACTCTACTAAACAAAGAAACATGAGTGTTGCTTATGCAGGCATTTTTTCAGTAGTGAATTTGAATTCCTATCCAGTTCGATTGGGTGATGTTGGCTCTCCAAGGGTTTTTCTCGGATTTCTCATCTTTTCCTTTGACTTGCCGCATGCCGTGCAGACCCCTTCAGGCAATTTCACTGGCATCTGGCCACGATTAAACTAGTTGAAAGTAGCAATTGTCGGTTTCACCCTCGTGCTGGTCTCAGTTTGACCATGCAAGTTTCCTCAGCATTGTGCACCAACTACTAGTCCAAAACTACTCTTATTGGTAGTCATCTGCAAATAGGAGACTTATAGTTCGAAGCAACTACTGCTTCTAGCCAAATATCTCTGAATCGAATATCAAAATTTTTTTGCGAGCCTTTCACTACTTCACGAGGCTTATACAAAAACTGTTAAACTCGTGAAGGTTGTTCCCAAGCTTTCACTTCTCCATTTCTAAGCTAAAGTTAATCGCAGCCGTATTTATGAACTGTGACCTCAGAAAGTCCACTGCCTACACTGGAATGACAAGGAAACTATGTATTTGATGTAAAATAAAACCTATTAATATGCTCCAGCTCTACCTATTTGAGGAGATTTGTAAATCTTTTTGCTATATGCAAATATCCTCTCTCAATTCTCGAATTTGAGAGAAAAAAAAAAAGAGACACACTGAATTAAAAGGTTAAAAGCGTGAACAAAACAAGGGTGATAAAGGCACAAAGACGACAGAACAGGCGTTAACCCTCAACTGCTTTTGTTGGGAACCACCGTCCCTTATATACACGCTCATTTTCCCAACTTGCACCACAACCAATCCCACTCTTACAAGCAGCCACCCAGAAAAGTCGCTTCTTTTTTGAAGCAGATAAGAGAAGTCACGCTATTGCATTTGTCATCTGTCTTTGTGATATAAAATGCTTCCATAATTTCTCTCTCGATTTTATCTTTTGCTTCTTTAAGAACTTTGTTGCATCCAAAACAGGTTTGTGGCCAGTGCATCTCTTACAGTGGTCTGCTGGCTGCAAACTTGTTTTGGATGCTACAAAGTTTTTAAGAAAAGCAAAAGATAAACCCGACGGAAAGATCATAGAGGCATTTTATATAAAAAAGACAGATGACAAATG
>JAZHYW010014800.1:0-42311 GCA_037355805.1 Ixodes ricinus
AAATGCTATTTCAACGACTTTGGGGGCGAGGAGTTGAGGTGGGATGAGTGTTAACTTCAGACTTATACGAAGAATGGGACAAGTGGTGTACAGACCTCACTTCCTTGAAGGACGTCGCTGTTCCAAGACTCATCGTTTGCGACTTCAACAAAGACAAAACAGAAAAGGCATTGCATGTCTTCTGCGATGCTAGCACAAAAGCGTACGGAGCTGTAGCGTGCGTGGCATCGAAGAGGAAGAGGAAGAAAGTGTGTGACCATAGTAATGGCGAAATCAAGAGTGGCACCCCTCAGCGGTTAACCCTTCCGCGACTAGAGCTCATGGGAGCATTAATTGGCGCTCGTTTGGCACATTCTCTAACAAAGAAGTTGAAGATAGAAGGACTCCCAGTGTATCTATGAACCGACTGCCAAGGCAGATGTGGAAAATCTGCAGAGTTAAAGAGACTTTCCCAGGAAAGGACGGCAAGGTTCGAGCATGCAGGATTGTGCTGCCCAGAGGGGAGAGCTCCGCCGTCCGATACAGTTATTATACCCGCTGGAATTGTAAGAATGAGCATCTGCTCATTTCGGGGGAATTTGTAGAAATTTATCGGCTATAGAAGAAGATGAAGTAGAGGAGATCGACGACAAAAAAGAAGGGGCGATGACAGCTACGGCGCTCCTTCAGCAAACGGAACTATCATGTAAATACTGTATATAAATCCTTTCTTGTTCAAACTAACTCGACGCAGTTGTTCCCCTAATGTAACGCAAAAGCCAGCGCGTTTCCCTAGAGATCTTCCTTCTCCATCAAGCTAAGATACCCGTTTCCCGATGAATATTATATGTAACATGCGTGTTTATGAGAAACATGTACTTCTGAAGTGCGGGTAAATTATGTAACATAACGAACACAATTGTAGCATGAAACAATAAATCATCTGCTCCGAAGATATGCATGTTGTATTCTTTGCCAAAATATAGCTATAAGTTAATCAAAACGGTCTTTCAACTAAAACCCTGCACCTTAAAGTTCATTTTCACCTAAAGCATTCTAAAAATATACATTGTAGATGGTTGATAGATATAAGTCACCTAATCTAATAAATAAAGCACGATGCCTCATTATTCACGTTGGCATTGCTTCAGTAAATGGACTTTGATGTCTTCCGGCGCGCTGATAAATTTAACGTCATCGGCGATCCAGTGTTTGCGCAAACAACGCCGTGGTGTACTAATTATCGCGTGGCGGTGCCTCTAAAGGTTTCTGAGTCACGATTTCTCTCCTAGAATGTTATCGGCACTTCAAAGCGGTGTCTATTTACTATGAACTCTAGCACACCACGTTATGTGTGAGTGCTTCCAGTAATATATCTCGTTCATATTGACGACACGGCGCACAATAAATAAGGATAGAGATAGGTAGTGGACAAGACGAGCACTGAACATAAACTAAACAGTTATTAAAACATATTTCGGTAGGCTTGAATTGGCTATGCGTATTCACGCTTATTAGTTTACGCAGAAAAAAAAAACTTCGTTACATTTGTGTTGTTTATGTTTCAGACCTAAGCCCGGATAACATAACAGATTGTTTATAGGTAGCCTAACGTCAAGAATGCGTTCATTACCCTGAAATGTCTTCTTTGTAAAGACAACTTTTGTAACGATAACACGAGCACACAGCAGAAGCACACACAAACATATATTAAATTTGAATTACAACTTTAAACCCAATGTGACACCTGGCTGTTCCAAAATGTATGCGTCATTGCGCGCACCTAAGAAAAACAAAAACGAAAAAAGCACAAAAAAAAAACTTGCGAGCCGTAATGGCCTATAAATTTCACTCTTCCATTTAGGAGAGCTTCTTAACGTCTGTGCGCGGACGGTAGAAGCTGCCGGTCGTCGAAAGATAGGTTGCTTCTCACAAAATGTCTGCCATTTGGCGCACATGTGCCTGAAATATTTCAACGGTTATTTCTACGAAGACTCAAAAATTCCTAATCTAGGCGGTTTGAGAAAAAGAAAAGTATTTTGGGAAGAAACTGCCAGCCAAAAAAAACAAAAAAAACGTCAGAGTTGTGAAAAACAAAAACAAAAAGACATACTCATTAGAAAACCAATTGCCTTAAAATGAATAATTAACTTTTTAATTGTGAAAATCAACATGGTTTAAACTAGAAACATGCTGATCGTCATAAAATATCTGAATCAATCAATTGTTTGGCTACTTGAAACCCGTGTGAAGCGTGGCAGTGCATTAAAGTTACCACCTCGTGCAGGAGGAACAAGACTCGCTATGCGAAAACGCGAATGATGTTCTTTTCATTTGAGTCTTCGCATCGCAGAAAACCTTCGCTGAAACGCCAGGTATACGAACAGATAAATCTGCTACGCGTCATCTCCCTGTTTTCTTTTATAAGCCACTTTGATCCCTAACTCAAAGTGGAAAAAACATGCCACCCTTTCCAAGCTACATGTTTTTCGTAAACCAATCGCCAATTTTATAGTCCGCTGCAAGGTTATGCATGACCTTTTTTCGTTTGTTTTTTGTTCGGAAGTAAGAAAATGCCCCCGCGAAGCTGAGGGAAACGCCAGCACCGACTGGATTCAGGTGTATCATACGCGCCAAGAAACTAAGGGAGAGGAGGAGAGAAGAGCACGCGGGGATGTGAGGACGCCGAGCTCCGGTTCGAATGATTAGTGGGTAGACCTATCACTTGCTGCCTTTGTCTACAGCGCACTCATCGAGCACGTTCGAGTGCGAGAGCCAAACGCCGGACACCGACGTTCTGACTAGTGCAGTGGAGACAAAAACAGCAAAACTATGCGGAGCGGAAGTTGATATGCTTCTTGCACAGGTGTTGCGATGGTGTCAGAACGCCGAGCTCTTATTGGCTGATTGAAAAACAAAGGAGTGTATAGGCATCGAGACATCTAGTATTGGGGTCTACCCCCTATCCCTCTGATCAAAGCCAATCAGAGGTCCGCGTTGTTCTGACGTCACCGCCACTTCTGCGCACGACGCAGACGACCTGCGATCCGCATAGGTCTACCCATGCAGTACTCGTTCCAACCAGAGCTCGGCGTCCTCACCTCCCCGCGTGCTCTTCTCCTCTCCTCGTTTTCCTTAGTTTCTCGGAGCACTACTTTCCCGTGCGTGCCCGCCGTACCAGCGGCGTACAAGCGGGGGTGTCTTGTTTGTGTTTTCACACGGTACCACTGCGCATTCGTGTGGCAAGGAGGCAGTACTTGAGACCTGACTTCAGAATCATCGAATGAGAAGAGCAAAGACAAAGTGATGTCAAATTTAACTAATAGTTTTTTTTATATTAAGGGTAACTTCGGCTTTTTATTGAGAGCCATATAAAAAATGACGTACAATTTTAATATCTACAAACAAAGACACATTCACATAATAGCAATCGAAATAGATATACAAAAAAATAGAACACACACAAAAACGTGATTATATTAAAATGTCGTTAATGACTACTTAATAGAAAATTGATGTCAGCGTCAAGAATAGTTTTCTATGTCTTATTTTAGAGAGATAGAAAGAAAGAGAGAGAGAGAGGAAAAGGAGAGCTGTTTGGATGCCAGGTTAATAAAGAATTGTCTTAGGCCAGCGGCAGCTTTCAGCTCGAGTAGCCGCGGAAAGGGTCCGCGGGGCGTCCAGCAAGTTTCCTTTTTGATTCGCAAAGGCTGTATGTTTTCGTTTTCTCTACATAATGTTATTTACTCCCATCAACTCAACTTCAACAACATCTTCGAAGTCATCAGAAATCCGCGGCACCTCACGAAGAAAGAACCATCACCATCAAATATTAGCTGTCCCTGAATTCTGTATTTTTATGGAAGCGAGAACGCTCTTGGTATACGAAGGATTATCCTGAAGTCACTTACACCTTAAGATAGATTGACAAAATAAAAAAAATGTTTACACCCCCCCCGCTCAAAAAAAAAAAAGAAATCCAGTTTACGTTGTGGCATTGAACACAGTTTTTTTTATGTCAAAACATATTTTTAGTTTTCTCATGAGCCAGAGCTTGCCCTTACAGTGAAGTAATTGGCTCTTTCAGGTGTTTTCTCCTAGATGTATATACGTCCTAGATGTAACTACACACAAGTAAAATATCACTTGAACGTGCGTCGAGATTACGCGTTTTAGTAGAGCCCTACCGCGCGAAAGTCATTCGAAACCCACTGTTATAACCCGAAATTCACTAATGGAATAATCCCATCCACAAACCGAATGAGCCCGGTAAACAAGAAGGGACAAGTTTACTACGCGCGAACTGCAGCAGAAAAAATGGTAGAAGTACTGCACACGAAAGAAGCTTAATTTATTATAAAGGTAACATGCAAAATAATTTTTTTTTCGCATCATGCCGCGTCAACTGCCAATACGTTGTTAAAATGAACAAATAGTATGAAAATAGCCGTTGTGTGCTCGTGTCTTGAGTTATGTGACGAAATGTACGCTACAGGTTCGGCAAGCTAAAGATAGCGAGCGCATCGATCTTGTTTCCATTTTCAATAGGCTAGTTTTCATCTATTTTTTTTTCTTCCGACCCCACTTATCTAGTTGCGTGTATCAATGTTTCCCACTTTTTTCGCAGTACATGAACCATTTCTCGTGCCTCCGGGATCTCGGTAAAACAAAAGACGCAACTCGAAACCTCTGACACCCATGACTGAACAGGATCGATGAAATTCCCGATAGGAAGCACTCAGGGAAACAAACATGAGGGCGGCAAGTAAGCAGAGAACATCTCGGGGGTTTCTTTCTGTCTTGGGATCGGGGCAAAAAGAATGCGCAGCCCTCTCTTTCTCCCGGCGAGGCTATTAATTTTACTCTGCGCAGCGAGAAGGGAAGTTGCCCGATAGATAGAAGCTACGCCGCTACGCAGAGTCGAGATGGGAATTCCGGACCCCGATCTACCTGACTGAAGACGCCTTGAAGCGTAAGGACTGCGTACAACTCTCTACATTCATTCTCATTTTGATATCGGCAAGCGTCGCGTCGACTGAAAAGCAAAACACTTTCTCGGAGGCGGCTTCCGGAATGACCTGCATTCGCGCTTCCAGTCCACACGTCCCGAGAGACCGAAACGGGAGGTCCTCAGTATAGATTTCAGAGCGCATATTCCTTGTTTCCTTGAGAGCCTCGCGGGCCGAAATGCAAATTGATTACACTTCAGCGAGGAACAAACCTGAGTAAAAAAAAATAGGGATACAGTGTTGACGCGCTGCCTTCTTTCGATGAAGGTCGATTATCGTGCTTTTAAAAAGAATGTCATAAAAATACCGAAAAATGAGTCTGGTAATTTAGCAGGAGCCGCTTTCACTTTCTAGCTGAATAATTGTTGTTAAATAGCTGGGTATTTACGGCGCTTCTGAATTATTTATTTTTACGAAAATATTTTAGACAGATGGGCAGAAAAAAAAATCTAAGCATACTATAAGCAACTTTAGCCCGCCGATTGCCCTCTCGCGAGCGAACAAAAAACCAGAGGAGTGGGGACGGCGGCAAGACGGTGGCAGGGACTGTCGGCCTGGGGTGCTGCTGTTCTGGTCGGTGTTCGTGCATCATGCAGTTTTCACTAAAAGCGACTGCATTAAAATAGGAATCATTGCAGTCCGCTTCGCAATAGTTTCGCACAAAGGGTCCGGGATGTCTCATTTCACTAGGGACTTTTCGTAGATCGCATACGCTACGGATTTCGGGTCCTGTGGTCGCCACCAAAATATTTGCTCAACTTGATGGCAAAAAAAGCTCTCGCTAGTAGTGCAAAGCTCTTGCGTACGAACTACGAAAAGTGTACTCTTTTAAAAAGTATGAACCTTTGCAGAAAATTGCCTTCTGCGAACTGTCATTTGTGTCTGCCTGGTTGTGAATCGCCTCCTGAGCATGCGCTGTTGCTCTGTTGTGCTGTATATGAGACGCTGCGCATGCGTCAACAGGTCAGTGACTCAGCATTTTTCGCCCGGGTGATAAGCAATGGAAAGGTCTATAGGAGAAGATTGCCCGTGAGCGATAGATACCGGGAGTGAGGTCTAGGTCGCATTTTATGCGCTGAAAGTCCGTGACCAGAAACTTGACAGTGTGGCTCAAGCATTTCCAAACGACAGACTACGCGTACCTGCTTTTCGTTAATCACAAAAGGCTAATTAAAAAATGATATGCTTGTCGCTGTTTTAAGCGCGTCTGTGTGCCGGTCGTGAGGTGTGCTGAGAACGGGTCAGTTTTGGTGAGACGGCTCTCGTCGATGCGAATAACACGGTACACAGGTGGGGCATACTGTATATTTGAATATTTCTTTGGCCGGAGTAATCAATAAAACATCCAAACACGCCAATGGCATTATTATGCAGTCCTTGCATAGCGTTGCCGCAGGCAACACTCTCAAAAAAAGGGTGTATTCTTACACCCTTTGTCCCATATCAGACACCCCAAAACTCCAGTTCGACGTACAGCGCGCTGACGTCGATCTGACGGTACCAACTTTCACGAGAGGATTGATAGCCGTGTGGCGCAACTTATTAAAATAGCTAATGTACGTGTTACTGACTAAAAAAACAAAACAAAATAGTCGGGTTTTTTGGGCTCTACTGAAACACCTCAGTGTTTTCTTTCTGTGGTCTTTGATACGTGCTTTAGCGATTTGGGGCCGTCTATTCGACTATGGTGCGGAGTACGTCGAACTGAAGTATTGGGGTGCATTACATGGGACAAAAAGGTGTAAGGCGACACCCTTTTTTAAGAGTGTACCGTAGGTGAGACAACGCTACCAGTTCGCGCTCAAATTCATGCTTCAAATGTGGAGAGCTAACTCCTAATCGCAATGCCTAACAGTGCGGTAGGTTGCACTTACGCTTTGGTAAAACTGCATATATTTAACCATGGCGTCGGTTGATCACGTGTTGCAATGCTTTAAAATCGCGACGGAGTGCGGTAGGCTGTGAGCCTCTGGCACAGAGAAATCAATACTCTGAAGGCTGCTCTACCTGAGCTTGACGATCAGTATTTGCGGCTCACGTTTAAGAGCACTCATGGCCCGGCAAAGCGCAAACAAGAAATCATTTTGACCACCCATATAAAAATTGTTTTACACAGAACGATGTGACTGACGGCCCAAAAGACGCTCGCCTTCCAGAAAGCGTCCCAAGTTTGGTGATGTTATCGCGACTTCTAAAATACACCATCTTTGTTTTCAAAACGTACCTCAACATCTCCGTTACCTGTAATACTCTCCTGCCCTGACCGTTTCGCATTTGTAGCCAAATAAATCAATTTAAACACAGTGATCACTGATTGCGAGTAAGCACATGCAAAATATATCCCCTTCTCTTCCACCATCTTAAAACTACCGCCTCGCATTCTACAGCCGTTGGTGGTGCGAATATTGCCATGCGCGTCGGCGAGCAAGCGCGTGCGTAACCGAGTGGTTACCGCGCTTGACTTTCGTTCGGACGTCCAGGGTTCAATTCCTGGGAGTTACACGTCTTTTATTTATTATTTCAGTTTACTGTTCTGGTGAATTCGAGAACATCGTTGTTTATTGTAGGTCCGAATGTTCTACGCGTCGAACCATTTACGCCGATTATTCCAGAAGCCCACGCGTGTACATAAGGGGCTTCGCGTGGCAAGCCAGAGTCAGTTTCGCCCCAGCGCTCGATCCTGCTGTTTCGCCGACATCGAGGCCTGCGGCGCTAACGTTCTTATATTTTATTTTGGGCACAAGTTCGCCCCATTAAACGTTTAGCGTATCCAGTTAAATCACAGACTCATCCTTTGTCATTCGTGACATTTTGGTGGAGGTGCGTGTAGACGCATGTCCGTGCAGCGCACCCCTCCGAGGGCCCGCAGTGCAAGTCCGACCCCAAGCCCCCGAAGACCCAACGAAGAGAGGACCGAGACCAGATCAAGTCGCAGCAACGAAGACCTACCCCGGAATTCAGACTCCTGCCACTCAAGACCAAGCAGTGAACGAGGCCGATGATGGACAACTAGTCGTCGCAGATCTCGACCGCTCCATCCGTCATCTTCATGCCTGTCACCCCACGCAATACGACGCCATTCCGTGGTGAGGCCCACGAGGATGTGGAGGACTGGTTTCAACACTATTAACTCATAGCCCGTCATAACGGATGGACTACGGAACAGCGCCTACAAAATCTCTACTTCTCTCTGAAGAAAACTATAAGACACTGGTTTGAGAACCATGAGGCTTCGCTGACGTCGAGGGACGCCTGCGTCACCGAGCTGAAGAGGGCATTCACGAATCAGCATTGTAGGCGGCGGGCCAAAGAACATCTCCTGGCGAGATTTCAAGCACCCAGCAAAAGAGTCCCGAGCTTTGTGGAAGATGTTTTGTCATGGACACCGTAATGGCAGGACTGAAGTGGCAGAGCTGTCTCGTCCACCTCGACGACGTCGTAGTGTTTTCAAGTGAGTTCGTCGAGCACTTCCGACGACTTAGAGCTGTTCTCCAAGCCATATGGACAATTAAACTCACCATCAAGCCGTCAATGTGTCGATTCGCCAATGACGAACTGAAGTTCCAAGGTTACGTGGTTAGTAACGAAGGCGTTCGCCCAGACCCAGAGAAGACACGCGCCGTCACAGCATTTCCAGTGCCGACAGACAAGAAGACCGTGCGAAGATTCCTTGGACTATGTGCGCTTCGTTCGGGATCTTGCAAGGATTTCCGCACTGCTCTAACTAACCTCACGAAGGACGCCGAGAAGTTCGAATGGGCCAAAGGGCAACAGCAGGCATTTGACGAGCTGAAGCGACGACTCCAGACTCATCCTGTTCTTGAACATTGCGACCAGGATGCGGAAACCGAGATTCACGCGGGCGCAAGTAATTCAGGACTTGGCGTGGTACTGGTTCAAGTCCAAGAAGGCACCGAGCGAGTCATCGCCTAAGCAAGTCGGACATTGTCCAAGGCGGAGAAAACTTACTCCACGACTGAGAAAGAATGCCTTGCGGTCGTCTGAGGAATCACGAAGTTTCGTCCGTACTTGTATGGGAGCCCGTTCCTCGTAGTCACGGACCACCACTCGCTCTGCTGGCTTGCGGACCTCAAGGACCCGTCAGGACGCCTCGCTCGATGGAGTCCTCGACTACGAGAGTTCAACATGACTGTGGATAACAAGTCAGGCCGCGAGCACAGCGACGCCGAATGCCTGTCCAAAGCCCCCATCCAAACACCTTCCGGCAGCAGCGAAGAGCATCACGCCGCCCACCACGATCTGAAGTAGTCCACGTCGTGCGCCTCAAGCCGTACTACGCACAATAAGGCTGTGAACTGTGATCCCGTGCAACGCTTGATAGGACTGTGTTTTGCCAGAACCCGTTTTTTTTATTATTTTGTTTGCTTTGCTCTATGCTTTCCCTTTCACATGGAATTAAGGCGATGCTCTTTTTAAAGGGGGAGTAATGCAGCGCGCGTCGGCGAGAGGGCGCGTGCGTCGCCGAGTGGTTACCATGCTTGACTTTTGTCCGGAGGCCCAGGGTTCGATTCCTGGGAATTACGGGTCCTTTATTTATTATTTTAGTTTACTGTTCTGGTGAATTCGAGAACACTGTTGTTTATTCTAGGTCCGAATGTTCTACGCGTCGAACCTTCTGCGACGATTATTTAAAAGCCCACGCGTGTACATAAGGGGCTTCGCGAAGTGAGCCAGAGTCAGTTTCGCCCCAGCTCTCGATCCTGCTGTTTCGCCGACATCAATGTCTGCGACGCTAACGTTCTTCTATTTTATTTGGGGCACAAGTTCGCCCCATTAAACGCTTCGTTTCTCCAGTCATCGCACCGCCTCATTCTTTTTCATTCGTGAAAATGTTCTATACTACTTCAACTGAAGGAAATAATCCGTTCCAAACTAAGCAGCTTGATTCACAAGCAATAATTACTTACCGGAAGCTAGTATCTCGGCGCTAAAAAGCAAAATTTACACCCATCCTATAGATAAAAAAGAAAAAGTCGCCAGTTTGTGTTTTTTGTCTTGACGAACTATATTACAGCGATTCAGATCTTAAATATATTCATTGCCGCCCTGCCAATTTTACTTCCCCCAAGTTATGCCCCTGTCAGACAGCACCTAAAACGCCATTTACGACAAATGTTATTCAAATTTTCAAATTACATGCTAGTTGGGACCTGCCAGACGACAACTCAAAAGACATTTAGGTGATGTTTATTGCAATTGCGGACGCGAGGTCGCCTGTGCACACAGATAACATTTCCGTCAATCAAGGCGTCAATAAACAATTTTAACACTACGAAACGCTCTATTTGTGTTGTCTGCTGGGACAACAAAATATAGCAGAAAACCAGGATAGAAAGTTGCTCACACTACTTTTAAAGATGTTTGAATACTTACGGAAACTAGATGTATTGAAGCAAACCATGAGCCGAAGCGTCGGGCGAAATCCATTAGCCAACGTAACGTGGTCATAAGCCAATCCGTATGACGAGCCTCCCGCGCTCCACCACTACAGCGGACAGCTTGCTGGCTATCAGTTCTTCTGGGGATTTAAGTAGTACTTGCTTGCTCTGGCTGTACCTCACGCTTGATCTTCGTCTGCCGTGTTCGCTTCCAACTTTGCGAGGGATCCTGGATGCCGTATTGCGCTTCCGCCATTGCTATCACGGCGGTATCGGTTGATCTTAGTTCTAGCGCCTCCGACTGTTAAAGGGTAACTGCAAAGAAAAAAAAGTGTTTTTTAAGCAGCCTAATTGGGACAAGCATGTTCCAAAACAAATCTTCCGCGAAAAAACAAATTTTTCTAGCAATATTTACGCCACAGGACGTAATTTAGTCGGAGTCCCAACCTCTCCGCATTTGAAACTCCCGCTCTTTCGACGCCCGCGGAGTGGCTGGTATACGTCACTCCGTGACGTATAGCCACTACTCTGTGACGTATAATAGCAACTTTGTGGCGCGCGATTCAAAACGGTGAAATAGCCGCAAACTAAAATCAGTCCAGCGCAATAAATATTGTTGTAAAAAATTTTGCTTTTGGCGGAAAAATTGTTTTGTGACACGCTCGTCCTAATTAGGCTGTTTAAAAATACACTTTTTTCTTTGCAGTTCCTTTAAGAAGGCCGTCATCTTCGTTGTAGACGCATTCCGCGAACTTCGCTTTGAAGACAGGCCACAGTAACAACTAACGTACTATGTCTTCAAGAAGCCATTTGGGTGATGCCGGCGATGTGAACAGGTACCTTGTGAATGTGTGTCGGCGTTACATAGAGTGCTTCGTTGGCCAGGCGACTTGTGTGCACTTAACCACCCCAGAGAGAAAGCGACTTGGCACTGCAAAGCCACAGTCTACTACGGAAAACAGAACCATCGCCAACTTGCTCGTCATGGGCCACTCCACTGTCAAGTGATCGCACCCGTCCTTGGACGCGGCTGGCCGAAGATCGTGAGCGCCACCGAGACCGCTGAATGGTTAAACAAACATGGGATAACTAAACTGCCCCAGCATTCCTGCAGGTCATAGAGAGTCACTGGACGACTGACACCTGTGATGTCAAGTTCCAGCGCCAGTCGCTACCAAAGCAACGTAGGCTAGTAAGTACCTTTTTTTCCAGAAAAGGAAAACAATTGATTGTAACGAATCACAATTTCTTAAGAAATCTTGATGTTTGAATTAGTAGGACAGATATCGCAACATGGTTTTTCTAGCTATAAGAAAATTCAGGCGATCTTGTTTCAAACACACAAATTTACAAAAAGTAAAAATACATCACTTGTTTTTCTATTAGTGATTGTCACTCAAAATTGACTGATATAGCTCCTGCCAATGTAAAGTTATTCTTTAACAGGCTTTGATGTGAATAGAACAGGACTAGACCGATCGCCTTCCCGATTGTAAAAAATCGGGAATCGGTGTGCCTGCTTGGCTAAGTGAAAATGACTAAATAACTGTTTCTAACTACGAGATTAGAGTGCCAGCTCATAGCACTTTAAATACTATGTTTAGAACCTATAGAACGTCTTATATTCTGTAGAGTTTCAAAGAAATGTTCCACGCTACTCCGTAGAAAACGTTCCGTGTTGACATTTTGACTAATCTCGTTCCCCATTTAATATCCAATTTTGAGAATTAAATATTTAAGGTGCAAGATATTTTATGGCTAGACGACTCATGCATCTGTGGCAATGTTTCCATCTAGGTATACAGTGACTCTTCTGGCTCTGCTAGACCGTTGCTACCAGTTTCAGTATCTGAACGTTGGAATGCTAAGGCAGTGCCGTGACCATGTTCCAGGGGTTGGCACTTGCTAGTATTCAGGAAGCAGTAACGCTCCAGGCCTATATGGTCCCAGTCATCGGGATCGCCATGTTCCCACGGATCCTGTGAAACCACGTGCTCCTGCTGAGATCCAACATGCTCATACCTTACGCACCCCAGGACATAATCTTGTAGGGAATTTCATGTCGATCAGTCACTTCCATACTTGTGACGACTCTCCCAGACTATTCGGCACCTCTCCCAACTGCTTGTAGTGATGAATAAATTCCAGCCTACTGCTGTCTTATAGAATTAGAGTGGACACAGGGACTATGGTTTGTGGGAGACGAGGGTGGAAGACAATGAGGCGGAGGGCACGTGACAGGCTATCGGCCGGAGAGACACGAGCTGGCGCCAGACAGAGCACGCTGCACGAGGCTGGGGTCGGGCAGGAACGAAGAAGCCGGTCTGGATGGCCTGGCCCATGGCGAACCCCGGAGCTGTCCACCAGCAAGAGGGTTGGAGGAGGAACGGCGAGCCCTGGCTATACCTGCCTGAGCCATGACAATCCTGGAGTGCTTACGCAGCAAGACGCGGGCTGTGAGAGCCCGGTACAGCTAGCCTATCGCAGCGCTGGCGTGGGAAGGACGATCCGAAGGTTTGGACACGGACTAAGACTGCGAGCTCTGAACGACGGACGACAACCAGGGTCCGTGGGCCCGGAGTGCCGGCTCTCTAGTACGGGCAACCGGGAAGTACAGTAAACCCATTCGCTGTCCTCTCATTGTGTTGTGTCACTCCTTCGGAGACGATCGAAGCACAGACCGATCGGGCGGTGATTAATATAGAGCGACCCCCAGGTTTCATTTAATTACGAGCGAAGCCGAAGCTATGAGCGTGAGCATGTTGCCCTGACCGATGCTCCAACTACATAAGCTTGCATGCTTCGTAGGGGTACTAAAAGCCTGGATCTCGCAGTTAAAGTGAAACGGAATCTAGCAGCATAAGTGTTGTGTGTGCGCGTCTGGCAACATCGGCGAGTCAGCAGAACTTGTGCTAAGACGAGTCAACCTGGTTTTACCGAACTGTTTGCCATTCCGGCGACTCGTCATGAACCATGTGCCTCTTGTCTGACTCCTCTTTTCTGCGCGGCCAAGTCAGCCGCCTGAATAAAGGATTTGAGTGGCGACTAAAATGACGAACTTCACCCCTGGGGCACGCAATCGCACATTTTGGAGCAACAACAGCTTCGTGGCGACTTGGCGACGACGAGAGCACATGACGGGAAAGGATGAGCCTAACGTTGTCATCATGGGGCGGCTGGGACATCTCAAGGAATTCGACCCGGAGAGGGCTGAAGCCCGGCACCTGTACCTGAAGCGATTCAACTTTTGCTTCACCGCGAACAACGTCGTCAAGAAGCCCCCCCCCCCACCAAAGAAAGAAAAAAGAAAAAAAGAAAACTCGCAGTTCTCTGTAGCGTTTGTGGACCGGCAATCTACACCATCATATGCTCGTCGTATGCGCCGGTAACGCCGGTAGGGGCTCCCTACGCGGACATTGTGTCAGTGCTCACCACCCGCTTCACACCGCGCCCGTCGGCGATAGTTCAGCGCTTTGCGTTTCGTAGACGCAGCCAGCAGTCGGGAGAAACCATGGCGAACTTCGTCGCCGCCCTGCGCCGCCTCTCTGAACACTGCGACTTAAGTGAGACCTTGTCAGCCATGCTATGGGACCGTCTTGTGTGCGGCCTCCGGGACGAAGGGATGCAGCGTCGTCTCCTTGAGAAACCAACGTTGGACTTCAAAAATGCGTTTGAGTCTGCTGTTGCTTCCGACTATGCCACCCGGCCAGCACAACACATCCGGGGGCGTGGCCTGCGCCGTCGACGTCTGACTTGCATAGCATTCAGCAAACGCCTAAGTGTGTCAGCAAGCAGTACGAAATACCGAAGACCCCTCGAGAGTCGGTAACCTGGCGATGCTCTCGCTGAAACTGCGACCATAACTCTACGAACTGTGGTTTCCGCAGACGCGGAGTGCCATTTTTGTGAGCGGAAGGGACGCATCGCCCGAGCCTGCGGTCAGAAGGAAGTGGCAAGAAGCCGTGCCAAGTGCAGCGACAACAGCCCAGGAAAGTCAAGTGCTGAGAAATCGGGACGCACCAAACTGTACGGTCTTTACCATATTGGGAGTGGTCTGCCAGCGTTCATGCAAATCGTCACGGTCAACGGAAACCAAGTGCCTATGGAGGTGGGCTCTGGTTCCGTGTGCCTTATTATCAAGCTGAGGACAATGTACAGGCTAAAAATTTCCAAGAAGGCGCTTCGACCATGCACGCGAGGAGTCCGAACTTAGACTCAGCAACATGTGCATCCCGTGGGAGAGATGAAAGTTCAGGTCAAGTATGGCGGCAGAGAAGCTCAGCTTCCGCCACACATCACGAAGGGGGCCGAATTCAACATTTTAGGATGGGACTGGTTCCAACCTTTAAACATCTCCCTGGATGGCTTCATCAGCTTCATAGAGCCCCTGTTTCCCGGACCTGCGACGAGGAGCGCCGTCCAGCTGTAGGCCAGCAGCATACATTGGGGACAAATGTGGCAACTCTCCTCGAGGACTTCTTGTATATATTTATGCCCGAGCTGGGGAAGAGCAAGGGTTCCCCGGTGCGAATCGTAGTGATGAATCAAGCCACATCACAACTGCACAAGGCACGTCAAAGTACCGTTCGCGCTTCTGCCGAAAGTGGACGAAGCGATCGAGTAGTTGGTGGAACAAGGTATCTACGTTCCAGTCAGGCACTCCCGTTGGGCGACGCCTGTCGTCCAGATTTGAAAGAAGAGGAGGAGGATGAGAATTTGCGGTGACTAGAAGAGAACACTGAACCCAGTTGTCAATAGGGAAACTTATCTGCTCCCCACTCCGGAACAGCTCCTAGCAAGGCTGTGAGGTTCTCAGGTTTTTTTGGCTTTACTTGGATCAAACGTATCAGCAACTTTGCGTCGACGAGGACAGTTCAATGTTGTTGTCTGTAACGACGCACAATAAACTTTCTATGGTGACCCGATTATAGTTTGCTGTGGCCATGGCTGTTGCCATCCTCCAACGTTATATGAAGGAACTCTTGAATGGGCTCGAAGGAGCGCAGGGTTTTTTGGATGACATTCTCATCGGCGGACAAACGGTAGCTGAACACGACGATCGGCTGCAGAGGGTGCTGCAGCGCATCCAGGACGACGGCCTACGTCTGAATGCTGGCAAGTGCGCTTTCCGAGTAAAGGAGGTATCGTACCTGTGGTACCGACCGTATCAAGAAGAACGGCGTCAATCCTTCAGCCTAAAAAATGGGGGTCATCAAGGAAGCTCCGGAATTGACGAACAAGACAGAGCTACAGTCGTTCATGGGAGCTCTGAACTCAATGGTCATTTTCTGAAGGGGCCGCCGTTGTGCTGGAACCGCTTCCTCGCCTTCTGGATGAGGATAAGGTGTGGGCGTGGACGACGACAGAAGCAGAGGTGTACAAGCGTGCTAAGGTTCTGCTAGAATCCTCAGCTGTTCAAACAGAATACGATGTGTAACGTCACATAGTGCTGGCCTGCGACGCCTCTCCGTCCGGGCTGTGAGCTATGCGGAGTCAAGTGGGAGAAGACGGCATTGAAAGGCCTGTAGCCTTTGCATCGATAACTTTCTCGCAAACAGAGCTGAGCTACGCACACACACAACAGTGAGAACAATGAAAGCAGTTTACGCTGTCGCCCTCCGCAAGCTACACGACCCAACGGTCGACTGGAAGGTAGTCCTTGGATATGAGCGCCAACACAGGAGAATTTCAAGGCTGCGTTATGGTTCCAGGATCAAACCCTTCTGCTGGACATAGGTTTCCGAGTTTTCGTCTCAAGTTATTACCTTTTTACGTACTGACGGATAACAAGACGGATAACTGGCGACTAATGTGCCCTGGCATCTTGCACGAAAGTAGGAAGGCAACTGAACAGTTTAGTGACAGATTTTATAAGTACCAATCACATTTCGAAGTCTACACTAACAAATACTAAGCTTTCAGTACACTGCTTTTCAAAGGGGCTACTCTACGCATATTACACTGCAAAGCCTGTCATCAAAGTGCACCTCATTATTTGGCACTTAAATTCGGATAGTAGGGCCAATCAAACCAGCAACATCTCTGACCGAAAATAGAAGCTGTTTGGGGTGTCAGCACCTGTGCCCTCAAAGACCCAAGTGCCAAACCCAACCATCCATTAGACCTTGAATAGCACTTTGCTGATACGTGAAGTATACTGGAGCCAGTTGTTGAACATAACTCTAGGTGGTTTGGATTGTTGACTGCGATGAAGGGTGTCGCCAGCTTGAGTCAGCGTCAGTTACTTATCAGTGGTCATCCTGGAGGTGATCAGAATGACAACATTTGAACAGTTGAGAGGTAGATGATTATAAAGTGACTTGGTGCATACGGTCGACGCGTAAGGCAAGACGACGATAAAATCTGTTTATACAAAGTGCTTGCGGGTTTCGTGGTGAAAGGATTACTACAGGACAATATTTCCTCAACAGTGACTGTACAAATCGGTGTGAGAAGCATTGCTGCTTACATCTTTTATGAAAATAGTCTCCTTATGGTGGTGGGGGATTCGCGACCGGGTCCGTTAGTGCACTGTAGCTGGGAGCACGTCGGACGAAAACTCTCGCTCCAGAACCCAGGGATCCCAAGTTCAGTGCCCTTGCCAGCATCACCAAGACAACAAGACATGCACAGCAAATTTACTGCATCAACTGCCTTCCTTGATCAGCCGCGGCACCGCAGCACGACGATTGGACATGAGTGGCCAGTCAGCATTTAGCTAGGACTCTTGGTCAATCAGTGCTTCACCGATTTAACATTAATTCCAGCCGAAAGCAGAAGCCGTAGTCATGCGAAATTTGTGAACTGCGCCAATCGTGGTAGGTGTAGTAAATTCACTACTATCTTGCTGTCCAGGTAGTGCTGCCGTGCCCATTTCAACCTGTATGTACATCATAACAATGTGCGTTTGTGTATCATCAGGCTAGTAGTCACACTGCACTGGCTTAACTTCTCATATACAGCACAACGTATTATCGCCATACCTCAAAGACAAAGCAACACTGCCTAAACACTAGCGCCTAATTTGCCTTAGTTTGGTTGAAGAGAATGGAGAGAGTCTGTAGCTGTGTGGTATAGAAAAGTTATAAAGATAAACATTTACGATAAAGACAAATATCACCAGTCGTTACTGTTAGGCAAATTCGTCTGATCTCTAACTATTAAATACAACAGCTATATAGATTGGAGCTCCTTGCTCAGCCATTTTATTTAGGAATGCCATCCCTGCTGCTGCAACTGACTCTCGCATCTTCTGGGTGCTTCATTTGAGCATATGTCTGGCTGCTTCAAAACCGAGGCGAAGCAGCTTCTACGTTTATCTGGCCTGTTTTTCTTTTCACTCTTGTCAGCTGTACTGTACATTACTTCTTCCACCGGCCCTTATACAACTGTTTCGTCGGCCTGCTCTGGAACTCGCGGCATAATCACTGACATTGCCACTGGTCTCGAGTGTGTTGGGGTCAATACCAGTCGTGGCTATTACACAGTCTTCGTCGGCCCCATACAATTATTAGAGCGCAGCTCTTAGGCGCCCGTTCCCGGCTTGAGCGGCGTCGCCGTCGCCGTCGGCGTAACCGCGCGGTGGATTATGGGGCGCGTGACGTCACTGATGACGTCATCAGTGACAATGACGATGCGGATGCCGGTGACGTCATCAGTGACGTCACTGATGACGTCATCAGTGAAGATGACGATGCGGATGCCGATGACGTCATCGGCATCCGCATCGTCATCGGCATCTCACTGATGACGTTACTGATGACGTCATAGTCACGTGACCCCCCCCCTCCCGAGGTCACGTGACCCCCAGTACCCTTCTCTCCTCCTCAAGAGCTGCGCTCTAATTCGGCGTTACAGGGAGTTGTAAACGGCTTTCATTTTTTTATTTCTGCTTTTACAGAAGGCTTCTCAAACAGGTCGCTTTCTGCAGTGCTTTTCACTGCACGTCTGAAAACAAGTGAGGAGAATGTCACACAAGTGGCGATGGCTACAAAGACCGTAGCTTGTCATTCGGAGGCAGTGATGCCAGGGACTTGTAGATTTTTTTTAATATAACCAGCTCACTTTGCCTGCTTCTACGGGGGCCCCAGCAGCAGATTTGTTCTCGAACATTTACATATTTTAAGTAGCAACTGTGCAGGACTTGTATTCAATGTATGCAACACCTTAATGTACAATAAACAATATTAAGGATGTTTCGTAATAAAATTGTGCACGGACCATATTCCTGGCAATATGATGCTTAGATTTAAACACATTTAGCATATTTAACTTTGAAACAGTGTGGGATTGTCCAAAACCATATTAAAGAAAGCTACAATTAGAAACGTGGAGAGACCATGGCTTCGTGCAGCATTCTTTTATTTTATTTTTGGGGCATATCAATGGGAATGTAAAAGCCGGCAATAGGTCAAGGTGGTCAATACCTTCACTACGTTTTTTAAAACAACAAACCCTTTACAATATTTGTACCACTTAAAAAAAGTAACCTCCGCATGTCTTCTTGCATTCTTTCCAAAATCTACCGGGAAGACGTATACTACATTTGACAAGGCATGTCAGCCAACCTCGGGAGCTGTTGCTTGAGCAAAAAACGCGCAATTTAAAACGCTACTAGGCCAAGACCGTTACTATGAACCACGACCAAACCGGTCGTACCATGAACGTGTTGGAGGAACTCGGAGCTGCGACGGCCCACGCTCTCAAAGCAAGTACTTGGAGGTCGTCCTCGCGCTAACTGTTATGTCTACTCCTGTTGACTTAGCAGGTTACACTCACCATCAAAGTTATATCTTTTCCAAACATGTTCCTTGAGGCTTCGGTGTTCTGATGGACTGCGGCAGCATGTCTTGAGGAATCCGAGAGCTTCTATGACGCTCGCATGCCGGCGCAAAACCCGCCTTTCCTCTTCTGCTCAGAAAACATTCGAGGGGGTCATTTCACATGGTCTGAGTGCTCACGCCTCTCGGGTGGTCCAGTTGACAGGTGGCCGTTTCTTCGCGGCAGGCGCTCTTTCCGACACCGTAAAAAGCCGTATATGTGGACCTCAACTGCAACCAACGATCCGAGAGCCGACCGAGGCGGGCAGACGACAGGTTCAAAGCTATTCGTCCTATTGGATTACTGGAGCCCTGAGCAGGTTTAGCAATTCGGAGCGTAAAACATGTAGGAAACATCTGTTAAACACATTATTTTCGCAATTCAAACGATGCAAAAATTGTGTCCGTAAAGAACTGCTTTGTTTTTGTTTGTTTTTGAAAATCCCGTAATATGTGTCGAGTGCTGCCAACGAAAGTACTCTCTGCTAGCCGTAAATGAGTAGGAGGAACTCAGATTACCTGAAAGGGCATTTAGGTTAAATGTCATTTAAGTCCCTGTGCAGTGCCTAGCAAATACCATTTACACTGAACGTGTTGGCATCAATAACGCTTTAAGTGCCGACTGATGGAGTACAAGATCACTCAGGTAAATGAGACATTCAATGCCTCACTCAAACGTTTCGTTTTGAGCGCAGCTCTTAGGCGCCCGTTTCCGGCTTGACGGTGTCGCCGTCGCCGTCGGTAACCTCAAGGTCATTCCAAGGTCACGTGACCCTCAAGGTCATCCATGGTCACGTGACCTCCAAGGTCACGTGACCTTTGGATCGACCCTGGGGGTCAACACCTTGGGTCACGTGACCCCCGGGTCACGTGACCCCCAGTGTGCAGGTCACATGACCACGTGACCTGGAGCGGTCACGTGACCCCCAGGTCACGTGACCGCTCTCAGGTCACGTGGTCCCTCAGGTCACGTGACCCCTGGTCGCACGTGCCATCCGAGTGATCACAATGATGACGATGCGGATGCCGATGACGTCATCAGTGACGTCACCGATGACGTCATCGGTATCCGCATCGTCATCGTCATCATCGCGATGACGTCATCAGTGACGTCACTGATGACGTCATCGGCATCCGCATCGTCATCGTCATCATCATTGATGACGTCATCAGTGACGTCATGACCCCCAGGGCCATGGCCCCCCGTACCCTCCCCCTCCTCCTCCTCAAGAGCTCGCTCTGATTCGGCGTTACAGGGAGTTGTAAACGGCTTTCACCTTTTCCCAATGTTGGAACAATTTACCTGATCATATATTCACCAATCATAATGACATTTCGTTAAAAGACCAAGGCAAACAGTTGTACAGCTGTTTACCCTGAGTGGCATTTTACTTCATTATGATAGCGTGACCTTGTTAATATCTTTAAGTTATCCACTTGTTACTTTTTTATCATCACTTTTCTGTCCATATCTTTATCGACTGCAATTTCGTTTTACTTCATCATGTTCGTTTTTTACTGCCGAACTGTCATATGTGTAATATTTGTTTTCTTTAGTCCTTCCTCGTGTAATGCGTTCTTTGGATGCCCTTGAGATCAATAAAATTTAATTATGAAAACAATATAATTACCCAATTAATAAAGGCATAGAAAAGCGGGCAATTTTAATATCACAACCATAAAGTTAATATAATGTACGCTAGAGGTTCAACTGGCGCTAGTGTCTATGCGACTTCCGTGACGCAAATTGAAGCAGACAGCAACCAGTCTACTTTTGCGGTGCTCCTGTGCATTCCTATGGGAAAACGCGCGTGCATTTTGTCTCTTCGCCGGAAAATAACACGAAACACTTTGGTTATTTGGGTCGTACCGAATAGTATGTACCTTGATTAACATTGTAAAAGTGTAATTACTTTAGTTAGCGCATTTTTCTTCATTAGTGAACGATGTTTAACTTCGCTACATTTCAATCCCAAACGTGTGTTCCGCAGCACGTATGTAAAAACAAGCGACGATTCAAAGCAAAATTACAATCGAAAGGAATATAGAGTGTGTTCAAGGCTCGCCAGCATTCCGGTGACGCTTATATATTGCTAATATGCCAGTCCTGTCACTATATGAAAATGACCCCGTCGTGCATGAGCGGATAAAAACATTCAAAACGTAAATAATAAAGCACGTGGGCTATGAAAGGTGTCTCTTCGTATTGTTTTCTCTGCCGGGCAGCTTTTATCGGGCACTTGTTCTCAAAGATTTCGATCGTGCTGGTGATATTTTGAACGTAGAAGTTTCGCACAGAGCAGAAAGAATAAAGCGGTACTTACTTATTTAAAATCGGAATATATTACGTGGCCTTCAATTTATTTTGATCGTACATGCGCGGGTAGTTACTGATCCAGTGTTACTGCGTAGTTCTTGCCGTCTCCCTTAATTTCCAGATGTCCTTCGTTCGTTTGGCACGTATATCCCTCATGCTGAAAAGCGCCGACGTCGTGTTCGCGCTAAGAGTGTCCGACAGTGCACATAAATACACGTACGAAGCCGTTTTAGCACCGTTTTTAATGCGATGAATTTGAAAGAAAAACGCCGTAACTGACCAATTATTTCGTCGGCCTGACTGAGAAATGTTCCAAGCTACCTAGTACGTACGAATTATTCGGGATATTTGCTCTTATGATCGAGCGCAGGGAGAAAATGCACTCACTTTTTCCCATAGAAATGCATTACCGGAAGTCAATTTTCGACTGGTTGCTGTCTGCTTCAATTTGCGTCAGCACACTAGCGCCACTTGAACCTCTAGCGTACATTATAATAATTCTATGGCATCAACAAGGTGTATGTACGTGTGGTAGGTGAAAACGGGGGGGGGGGGGGGGAGGGGGAGGGGGAATGAGAGTCAATCAGTGCTAAAGCCCCTTTGATAAAGGCGTTTTTTTTACAAGTACCGCCAACCATTGCGGAAACGTCGCGAGATCACGTGCCACGAGCGAAATGCTCCACAGCCATTCGCTTGCCAGGGTCACTTATTTCAGTGCTGTGCTGCCGCTCTGCTTCCTAGGCGCCGCTGGAGACACGGGCCACGTGGTGCTCTGCTGCATTTGACGCCACTTCTGGGCACAAACAGAAACATATCGTAGGGGCTTTGAATCGTGTGTGCGCGACGCGGCACTTTAGAGGGGCTTAATTAAACATGATCAACCGTATCTGCTAGTGACAATCGCATGCTTGTATTTCAAGACGGATGGCTGTATTTTTCATTCCAACTGTTCGATTGTGGTGAGCTCTTCAAAATCGGCCATCGAAGAGCGCGGTGTGTTAGGTGTTGAGGGCAGGGGTAGGCCCGGCCTCACTTGGGGTACTCCATTTGAACGTGGTGGTATGTATACAACGAAGACAAAGAAAGGAACACACCGCTGGACAAGTGCTGTCCTGTGGTGCGTCTTCCTTTCGCTTGTCTTCGTTGTTGTGCTTTGTTACACCTACGCCATGTTTCAACTTCCACCAAATATGCCTAACTCTCTCCCCAATTACCTCCCAATTATTCCTTTCTGTTGAAACGGAAAAATAGGTATTTTATGCCACTGAGGTGTTTATTTTGAAGAAACTGCGTGGCACTATATAAAAATAAATATAAAAGTAAGCTTTCTTTTTTTGTTATTTTCTTTCTCGGCAAGAATAATCTTTGTTTGTATGAAAATAATTACCTTTAGTATCCTAACTCCGTCACCCATGCAATCATCGGAACATTGCTGTAATTGTGAGGGTAGACATTCATGTCTTGGTAAGTGTAGTTCTCCGTTGGGTGCTTTTTTCTGTGCAAAACGTTGGTCCTGCCATGAGGGCTCTTGCGTTCTGTTACAGAAGCCACTGCACCATTCATGGCACAGAAAAGCCTGAGCAACCATGTACTTGGCAGATCGGTGGCACAAGCTAGCTCCCATTATAAATGGTACAGCCATTAGCGTCCATCCATCCATCCAACTCAGCAGGTTTCGGAGGGTTCCCAATTTTAGATGCCCAATTTGAGACATCATCTCTTTAGTGTTCTTTTATACACCAGACGTCGGTTGATTGGAACTGCCTCCTGCTTAGATCACTAACATTACTGACATTGTTTTGTTTTAGGAATACAGTCATGTCTCATTAATACGAACCCTGTTAGTATGGATACCTTGCCATACAAACAAGAACTTTGGGGACGAACTGGGTGAACTGCATGCATTTTCGTCTCTTTAATACAGGCAACTTAGGTCACATTATGAACCCTTCCTTCGGGGAACAGAGGGGTCCATAATGATGAGCCATCTCTGCATGTGCACTTTGTAGCTGCTTTGTGAGTTCACTCCCTTCTTCAATGTATTGCCTTGGAAGATATTTTAAATAAATAAATATATGAACATTGCTCTGGCTTTGAGGGTTATCCAAGTGATTCGTCCGCTGCTTGCAGCATGTCATTTCTCTATTTGGTATATTTCTTTATTTGTTGTTTCTGCGAAGCGTGAAGCCGGAAGTGTTTTGGGGCACCCAATCTTCTGGGCTACCCCCAGGTGTGACGTAAGAGCAGGCAGACTGATGCCGCCCCCCCCCTTGTGCAGATCCTCGAGAACCTGGGGGGGCCGACAAAACGAAGGACGAGGTCTTCGAAGTCTATTCCTACAACTTCACCCGGCAACAGGTGATAATTTTGAAGAATTCATGTTTCAGACTGCCCAAAGTATGCTTTAATAAAAGGGTACTTAAAATAAAGGAATGATTCCCTCTGGGATGATGTAAGAAATTTACTACAGAAAATTTGCCAATTAACTTTTGTTTTCCTTTGCTATCACATTCAAATTAAATTTTTTCTTTTTCTTGAAATGGGCTTCGAAGGAGGGCCAGTGAAAAAGGCTAACAAGCCTGAGGAGGTACTGGACCCCTACTGTTTGCAGAAATGGCAGGAACAATCTGAATGAGCCCAAACAGAATGATGGGAATCATGATACCATAGAAATAAATATATAACAACAAATAGAGTTAATGAAAATTATTTATGGTGATTTCATCCCAAATCATGCAGGCGAAAATGGTTTAATTTTAAATTTTTATGAAAAAAAATGCATGTTGGGGGGGGGGGGTTAGGTAATTTTTTAACCTAGAATAAATGTAAAGCCGTAGGTTCAAATAACTTTTGAGCAGCCGTGGGAAATTAACGTTTTCCCGACTCGAAGGTCGCAGCATTTGATTCTCTTCCTCCTGTAGATTTTGGCCTCTATGTTATTTTAATTTTCTGTCCCATAACTCTGTGGACACTATGAAGAGGTCTTAATCCCTTAACTGGGAACTTTTGGCCAAAATTTCTGTAAAATGGGGAGTTTATTTTTCTTGTTTTTTTTTAAGTGTTTCTAGTTGTTGAGGCGTAACAATAGACTCAAAACCTAAAACAAATTTATTATACAGTTGGATGTCACCCTGGCACTTCGTACAACTGAAATGGATTCTTTCGCTGTGCTGGCATCTTGCCAGGTTGCAGCAGACCCCGAAGTTGATGCTCTTTCCTACAACAATTCTACCACTGTGTCATCTTCAATTCTTGTGTCGGATTCCGAGAAGCATTCCATCGGGAACTTTGAGGAATCAACATCGCAGGTCGCTGTTTTTGCGAGTATCTTGCAGCAGCTGAGCCATTTCTTTGTCGGTCAAGGGACGCTGGCGTTGCTGCAGGCATGTGGCTAGGATTTTGTTTTTGGGAGGGGCCTGCCCATGACAAAATGCTGCTGTATAAGGGGGGGGGGGAGAGGAGGCCTGCAGCAAATGGAAGATTTCGACGGGGGGAGAGGGGGCAGGCCCCATGCCCCCCCCCCCCCTGGCTACTGCCTGGTTTGCTGGACGCCATTTTCCAAACAAACAGTAGAAGGGTGTCATACAGGAGTCTTGTAACCTTTTGCTGAGCATGCCATGTCGCACGTTTTTAAAATTAAAAAATGTTTCCGATACACCGAGGATAGATGGCGGATCCTACCCATACGCTCAAATATAGCGAGCGTTTGAAGACGCGCTCCCCAACGGCAAGAAAGTGCAGCGCGTCTATAGACGCGCCCTCCAATCTTTGGTCAAATTGATGCGCGTCTAAAGACGCGCTACCCAGTTAAGGGGTTAATGTAATAAAATATTTATAGGCATTTCACTGTAGAATACTGTGCATCTGCCCATTCTACAAAACGCCCAGTACAGAACACATTTAGCCGATTCCTTGTTATGCACTCCGAACAAGAAGAAAACCTCTTGCAAAGTTGTCACCTCTTTCTGATCGCAAAAACTCCTAGAAACCCTTGTAGGCAAAAACTTCAAAGCAAAGAAGCTAGTATCTGGTGACGTGGCTTGTTAAAAGTGGAAAGTAGGCACACAGAGTGCCGCCCTCTTGGACCCCAGTCAAGATTTCTGGAGTAGGGAGTCTCCGTCACTCCACATCGAACATTAAATAGCTGAGGCTAAGGAGTAATCTCCGAGGATGACTTGCTAGAGTCAAGTAACGAGGAGATTTTGGAAGGCCTCTCCCAGTCAAGAGCAACGGCAGCACGACGAATCCTGCTTCGCAAAGACGGAAACGAGCTGACCAACAAAACATATAGTACTTACATTTTCTTCCACGGTAGCTGCCACAGCGTTATCATAGGCGGGCCATCCTCCACTGTAAGGTGCGCCCCTACGTCCCAAACCCGAGACGCTAAGCTTCGGGTGTCAACGGCTTGGTCATGGTTCTGCCACCTGCCGCGTGAAAAACAGACCTGCGCAAAGTGGCAGCGATGCACAGACCACCCAACAGATTACGTGCGGTAAGCTCCTAACCCCTAAGTGCTACCAACTGCACTGAGCGCCCATCCTGCTTACTCGCGATCATGTCCAAAGTTTAAAGAGGAGAAAGAAATTTTAACCTGAAAACAAAAAGAAAACTTCTGGGACCTACCAGTGAAGCACTGGAAACGCTTGTCGGCTCCTTCCAAGGAGGAACGTACGAGGCGGCCGCCGGGGGGACTAGGTCGCTGTCAAAGGCATCAGTGGGTACCCAGTATGGTCTTCGAGACACTGAGTGCTCCACCCAGTCCCCTCAACCCCTGGCACAGAGTACTTCTGTGGGACCTCAGACGCCTGCTGGGGCCCCGGGCAGAAGCTCACGGGGTCCAGGGCGCTTCCGCGCAACGCTCTGGGTCCGCGCGTCCGGGTGGAGCTAGACCCCACCCGCTCCCCAAGTCCGAAAGGGATCCCCGCCTTCCTCTACGCAGGGGGTGGAGGAGGGCCATGGAGGTCAACGTATCACTGACGGAACCTCTCCCATCCACTCGAGGGCAAGGCATGGAAACTGCCACCCCTGTGCCTTCATGCTCGAAGGCAGGCAGTGTTTCCTCTGCACCCCAAAAAAACCAGCGCAGGCATCCCAGGTGCCTGCCGGCCCGTCAGGCAGAGGTCGGGCTGCTCAGCTCACTCGCTTGACCGGTCAATCCGAGAAAGCCGAGGTCACTCTGACGAAGCAGTCTCAGCTGGAAGGCCCAGAGGCATCAGCCTGTGCTGCGGCCGTGGAAGAGGCCAGTCCAGCTTCAGATGACGACATCTGCTTCCTTCGGGAGCGGAGTCCTTGCTCTCTTCCGGCGGGTGAGCCCGCTAGAACAACAGAAGGAGAATGCTAGATTGAACAGAAATATTCCTCGGATTTTTAGCTCCGAAAGAAAATTAGCTTAACTATATAGAGGTATCTTTTAACTTTATTATGCTTTTTAGGGGATTTCACTAAAAGGCAGCCAGCCACCGATATTTTTATGCACTCTTGCCCATGCCAGCTTTCTATTGATTTTAAAGGAATTTTTATGGGTCATCTCTCTTTATGCAATGGAACTGATCGAGGTCTCCCTACGCAACATTGATGACATTAGTTTCTTCTCTTAGTGAGCTTTCACGACCGATAGCTCTGGGTTTACAGGAGACTCATTTGAATTCCAGTCATTCAAATGTTTCACGGTCCTATCACACTTTTCGTAAAGACCGCCCATCATCTTATTCAGCCGGGTGGTGTGGCAGTTGTCGGGGCAGAGAGGGGTGGCGTGTGCCGAGGTGCCCCTGGACACCCGGGCTCAGAGGCAGTGTGGCTGTGAGGGGTTCTTACTGACCGTTTAATCACCGTTGTTTCCATTGTACCTTCCGCTCACAGATCACAGTGCACAGGCGTGACCTTCAAAAGCTCATTGCCCAACTACCAATACAACCTTTTTAATATTAGGGGATTTTAATGCTCTACCACACCATGTGGGGCAGTGCACGAGTTGATTCACGTGGAGAACTCGTGGAACGACTTTTATTGTCATCAAATCTCTGTCTTTGCAAACACGAAATCTCCAAACCCTTTTAGTGACGCACATAACTCCTTCACCTGCATCGATTTATCTTTATCATCGCCATCTCTGCTTCCTCTTTGTTTTTCTTGGAAGGTTTTAGAAAACCCATTCGGGAGCCGACCACTCTTCCGATTGGTCGTAGAGAGCCGTGCTGCGGTCACGGTACTCTTTTTAGAATGTGCGCCGAGATGGCGTCTTGAGAAAGCCGGACTGGGAACTTTTTTCGGGCCATCTGCTACATTTGATATTTCTTTATTATCAGTCTCGTCTCCAGATGATGCTACAGCTTATGTTACTGAGAAGCATAATTAAGGCTGCAGAACACCCCATTCCTCTGTGACCCTCGGAAATTACCAAGAAAAGTGTTACAGGCCATGGTGAGTGAATGTCTCCACTTTGACAATAAAGAAACAAGACAAAGCTTGGGGCATATTTCGACGGTACCCCACCATAGATAAACAAGATTGAATTCTAAAGGCGTAAAAGCTCGCTAAGCCCGCTGGACTAGAAGGCAAGCAAAAAAGGAAATCTTGGATGAAATATGTCTCCTCTCTGAGCAGCTTTGTCCCCAAGCAAGGGAGGCAGTGGGACCGTGATCTGCAAAACCATAGGGGGACTAACTTCGCTGTTTTATTATCCCGCCTCATTGTTCAAGACTGTACCCACATCACTGAAAGACTTGGGCAATACTCTTTGGTGTTCACTTCCAGAGACTGCTTCGTAGCTCTGAAAACTAGCAGTGCCACCTTGGAACAGGTTCTGAATGAAGGCAGAAATGCGAGCGTAACAGTTGCGTCGGGGGCAACCTCCTGGCACCATACAAACCAGCCCTTTACACTGGGTGAACTGGAGTTGGCTCTTGACATCAGGAAACAGGCGGCCCGTCATGGTCCCGACTCCATCCACTATGAGATGCTTCAGTAAGCTGCCCCCTACAACATCTGCTTAGTTTTTTCAACCTCCTTCTGGGAAAAGAGCTTTTCTTACTTCCCTGAATCCTGGAAAAGAGCACATGTTATTCCCTCTGAAAGCTGGCAAAGACCCCTCTCTTCCCTTGAGCTACCGCCCGATCTGCCCTTACGAGCTGCCCTGGTAAGACGTACGAAAGACTTATCAACAAACGGCTGGTGTTTTTCTTGAAGAACAAAACCTATTTGATAACAATCAGTGTGGTTTCGCCAAGGCCGTCTACTCTTAGATCACCTCGTGCGCATGTAGACTAGGATCCGGAGGCTTTTAGTAAAGAGGCGGCACTGTGTGTCTGTGTTTTCGACTCTGAGAAGGCGTACGACGCGTCTGGACATACGGAATTATGCGACCTTTATACCTGCGGAGTACGGGGCCGCATGTTGCGTTGTATAAAAGCTCTGACTGGGCGGACCTTCCAGGTTCGACTCCAGGCACCACATTATCGGACACATTTGTCCAAGAAAATGGGGTTCCTCAGGGGGCATCCTGAGTGTCACATTATTTGTTTTAAAGATTAACACCCTAGCTCAAATACTGCCACCTTCCATTGAACATTCACTGCATGTCGACGACCTACAGATATCATTTTCCTCTTGTAATCTGTCCAGCTGTGAACGCCAGCTGCAGCTAGCAATTAATAAGATCAGTAAGGGCCGACGAAAATGGCTTCAGGCTTTCATCCGGAAAAACGGTGTGCGTTCCATTTTCTCTTCGACGAGGGCTGTCCCTTGATCCAGTGTTGGAATTGAACAGAGCACCTATACCAGTTAAGAGCCGAGCATATAGTTTCTGGGAGTCATATTTGATAAGAAGTTGAATTTTATCTCTCACTTAAAGGAACTGAAACAAAGTGCCTGAAATCCCTAAACATCCTGAAAAGTTTTGTCACATAAAACTTGGGGCTCTGACAGACTATGCCTGCTACGCTTGTATAACGCTTTGGTACGATCCCGTCTTGATTATGGTGCCGTCGTGTACAACTCAGCGCGACCATCCTCCCTGAAGATGTTGGACCCGGTACACCACCTTGGCCTGTTCGCCGGCTAGGGTGCATTTCGACATCACCTGTTTTAAGCTTTGTACGCGGACTCTAACCAGATGCCCCTTTCCAAGCGACGGCAGTACCTGGGCTTGAGCTATACTTCCAGGATTTTGTCGGATCCTCACCATCCAACCTTTTCTGCTCTCCAGCACCAATGTGCTCGTCTTTTTGAAAATAAACCAAGCATTGTGCGGCCATTGAGTTTTCGTGTTCACAGTGATCAGTCATCTCTCGGTCTAGACCTTCATGGCATTAACCTTCTCCAAAAGGCCGAGAGCATTCTCCCTTGGAAAATGCTTTCAGTATCATGCGACTGGTCATTCACACGGTATAGCAAGCATAATGTCTCCCCTCTGTTGTTCAACAAGAATTTCTTGACTTGCAGAATAAATATGACACTATACTCAATTTTATACAGATGGCTCCAAGACTTCTTCTGCAGTGGGATCGGCTGTTTATTCTGAAGGTTTCATACAGGCCCAGCGGCTTAGCTGCATGGCTAGTATTTTTACTGCGGAGCTATACGGTGTTCTCCTGCAACTGAGTATATCACCACCAGCAAAACAATGAAGGCAATTCTTTTGTAGACTCCCAAAGTGTCATCGTTGCCCTCTGCTCTCGTAAGAGATACAAGAAAACATGCTCGCTTAGCTAATACGCTATAAAATCAATCGCTGCTTAGAGCGCGGGTCTCGTTAGTCAAATTTCTGCTGGATCCCAAGCCATGTTGGGATCAAAGGCAATGAGAAAGCAGACCAGCTGGCTACCTCCGCGAGCAAACTCCTAGGAAACCCGACGAGGCATACCCTTTCAAGATGTCAAACCCCTCCTTAGGAAAGCTCTCCTCGATGCTTGGCAATCTGAGTGGAACCTAGAGAGTGCAAATAAGCTGCATGCTATTAAGCCAATTTTGGGGTTGTGGGAGAATTCATCTCGTAAAACCGTTTTCATGAGGTTCTCTTGTGCCGTCTCAGAATTGGCCACACCTTCCTGACTCACGGACATCTTCTTTGCGGAGAAGACGCTCCAAGTTGCGACATGTGCGATGTGAACCTTTGACAATTTTGCATATTTTGTGTGCCTGTCCAGGCCTTGAGCAGAACCGGCTTGCCTGTTTTCCAGAGCTTTTTACATATCAGATTCCTTTCCATCCAACACTTTTTTTAGGCGAGCATCCCATCATTCCATTTAATCGGGTCCTCAACTTTTTCCAAGCATGTGGCCTTCTACACAAAATTTAAGTACTGCATTTTCTGTTCACCATAAACATATAAAAAACATCAGCATCACGTGTGCTCTCAATTACCGTTACTGTGAGTAGCATTAGTCTTGTAGTCTGGCGCAGCATGGCCTTCGTCGCTTTTGCGCCATTAAACCGTTAATCATCATCATCACCGCAAATTCTTATTGCGTTATCTGAAGTTTCTACGGAGAAATAAAACATTTTCGGTATACCGATGATGCAAAATCATACGTTTTGTTCATGTGAAACTTTATGTTTCCCTATTTTCAAACTGCTGTAGCTCTGCACCGGTATGCCCTAGAACAATTGATCATACTTTCGTTGGAAAGAACATTTCTTCACAGTTTCAGTACACTAAGCATCTTTGAGAGTAAACACTATTCGGGCAAGAGCACCTATAGAAGTCCAGCTTTCACGTAGAAGATGCTATGTGGCATGGCCAAGAATCAAAAAGCCCTGCCTGATTGAGACAGAACACTGACTAAAACCTAGATCCTTTTATAGAAAGTCATGTGGGGTTTGTCTGCTTTATATTTCAACGATGCTTGCCCCACCCACAATTGTTGACGTTGGTTTGTGTATTGCAAGAACACCCGATCTCTCGCTTGTTTCGCAATTAGTGTCCACATAGCCGACAACAAAATGCCACTCGAAGAAAGCATTTTAAGCTCAGACTAACTCAGCAAAGCCATGCAGGAGATCAAGTGTAAGCAGAAGGCACACCCATGCTCTCGGTGCTGTGTAATTGCCACCACCACCAGTAAAATCACATGTAGTGGATTAGAAACTTCAAATAGGTTTTTCTCAGTTTCACTCTTCCGCAGCAACTTCCGTTTTAGGAAATCTATAATTTCAATAAATTGCCGAATTTATTGAAATGGATGTTTCTGAACTGAAATTTAATGAGGAATACGGCTAGATATTTATTTTTCTATTTAAATGAAGTTCTTATTGCCAAAAAGTAGGGTTTTGATCAAGAGAAAATGCCCCATTACGTGGAATGCTTTTCAAATTTACTTGACATTTTGCATAGAAAAAACGTAGACTTCAAAGAAAAAAGCATAAGTACGCACCCCCCCCCCCCCATATGTTCTAGTTAAGGCTGAAGCTTAGAAATGCTCAATATTCTGCAGCAATTCTATATGATAGATTTCCTCGCCAATTGAGGCAACTTACATCAGTAGCGTATACCTCCCCTGTAGCTTATCGGAAAATTGTCCTACAGCGATGAAACGTCATACAGTGCATTTAGGCAACAAGATGAATAGCCTCTCCAAATTTCATCAATATTGAGCGAGAAAAGTCGACATTTGTAGGTGGTGGTGAAGGGGCACTCAAGTGGTTTTTGAGTTCGTGTTTTGATGATGACAGCTGAATTTAGACGCCCTAAGTATCCCTAAAAACCAAAAAGTATAGTCATACGGTGATTATTTCTTTAATAAAAATGTAATTGAAGGCCGCCAAACCTCGGATCCACCCGAAAACGAAACCACTCTCATTGGTCCTCGCACGCTTATCAAAAGGATCTCGGGCCAATGGCGTTGGACGACGTTCCGTCGCGCAGTGATCCTGAGGTAGCCGCATCGGCCGAACCTCTTTGTCATTCGAGCTTCGATCATGGCGGAGTTCTCTACGCTCGAGGACCTGACGCCGTTAGAGGTTGAAATTCTTCGGCGGACAGCCGACCTGGGGATGATTTCTATGACGCCACTCCGACGTGCGATGTGGACGATAGCAGCGCTTCGGAGTCATGTTCGGGTTCCGAGGACGACGAAACGCAGACCTTTTCGGGCGTTCTTCGATTTGCGGTTTGGGCAAGTCGTAACAAACCAACGTTTGACATCGCAGCGTTACCTCTGGTACGTGATGTCAAACGATGTCGCCACGTTGACTTTCGCCTCGGGAGGACGGGGGAAGGCTGGTTCAGACATGTGCAACGAGCGCGTACCTACGACTGCGTCCGTTGCAACCGGAGCGACCGGAACGACCGCTCTGCGCCGCGCGTACACACACCTGCAACCACTACAACAAGCGCAGCGGGTCGTCAGCACGGCGACCGCTTCTATACGCCGCCGTCAGCTGTTTCAGCGGCCCCTCTAAAAGGGGACGCACTGCACTATGCCGTAACAGAATATAGACAGACAGTTTTCTATAGCCTAAAGCTTTATTATTATTTTTTCTTGATAGGCTTGCAGGGTACAGTGGATGAAAAAAAGAAAATAAAAAGATGCAGTACGCCGTCTTGGACGATCACGACTCTAATACACGACATTGCAATAGTACAAATATCGCCACACGCCTTTTCTACGATTATAAAAGACAATGTAATCTTAGCAGCGATATAGCAACGTAGAAATATGATTTCGTGATCAGATAGACGTTGCGAGCGTTCAGGATTGCTAACACTAATCACTTTTCTCCGGTGATGAAAACGCGTGAAAATTCGCATCCTTTATACGGTACGCGCCAGTAATACCTTGAACTTGAGCACACGCATGAAATGCGCCAAATAAGAAATCCGGGCGATGTTCGAGGACACAAATGCTTAGAAAGCACCACTGTAGTCGAAGTAAACAAACACGACGGCACGGGCGTTTCTGCTGTCTTGAGAGTGCCGCCACGACATCGCCGCACGAGTAGGTGGATCTTCCCTTCTAGTACGTGCTGGGTTATCATAGCGACACACGACGAAAATTCACAGTCAAGGATAGCGCTTTTACGCGGAACGATGAGCTTTCACCACGCCGTCCACGCCGACGATCACCACCGACGTCATGTTTGCGGATAGAAGGAGCCGGCCGGCCCGCGACCGGCACGACCGGCCTGGAACGCGCGCAGATACGTGCGCTTCCGCGCATCCCGGGGGAACGGGAAATTCACCCCCGCGGAGGAAGGCAAGGAGAAAACGTAGTCCCTTGTTTGTGAAACGATAATTGCAGTATCGCGTATTCTAAACTAGAAATATTTTACGTCTTGTGAAATTATCATGCACAACATATTTAAATGAACTGAAAATTGTTTCTTTAGCGAAACTTTACAAAGGCCGCCAAAATTTTCAAACATACGATAATTTCATTGGTCCTCGCAAGTACAGAAAAGAGTCCGCACGTATTTTATTCCTGCGTGATTAATAGGCGGTTCTGCCTTCTAAAACTGAAGATACTCATTCACTGACACTTCCTTAACGCCATCGCACCAAAAAGTAGCTTCTCCAAAAACTGCTTGAGTGCCCCTTCAAAGGTATGGAGCTGAAATTTGGATTTCGAAAACAATGCAGAGCTGTAGGCGGGACGGCAATCCCTACAACACTACTCGTAAGGTGATATCTTGAATGGACGGCCGAATTTCTAGAAAAAGAGGTCGAAATTGAACGAGGCTGACGAGGTGCGTGACGTCAAGATGTCTCCGTTTCCTCTCTCTTCGTTTTGCCCTCCTCAAGGCAGCGAGGCAGAGAAGCGCTGAGGCCGTTCCCTCTCCTTCTAGACTCATCTCAGAGAAACAAGACGTGAACATATCTGTCAAGTGCTCCTCCTTTATTGAAATGACGGTCATCCGTTCTAAATATCGTTGTAGGAGTGGTGTTTTGATGATTGTGGCATCTTGTTGCACACCTTTGCCGCCGTGCTTTGTGGGATCTAGATTTCGGTTCAGCATCTCTTAAGCCCCAATATCGTGAAATGTGTGTTTGCATTTGGGTAGAGAAACAGACAACCTTATCGAGCTTGGGCATCTCTGATTTTTAAAATATATTGGTTTATCTCTCGGGCAATCTGTCCATGCCCTGGTAGTGGAGTCGCTGTGAGGTGACAGTGCACGAGCCACAGACGGTGTAAGAGAAAAAAACGAGCCGTTTTACGTGGCAAGAAAAGAAAACTCACAATTTGAGGGGTCACGGAGATCAAAGAACATATTGCACACAGCTTTTCCTCTAGGTGCAGGGTTTAGCTATATGTTTAGCTAGCACATGCCACCTACGTGAGGCCGAGCTCACTCATGCAACCGAGCTCAACCGAGAGAGCCCAAACCGGGTTTTTAAGCCTCTGCGTATCTGCTAGGACCAGCTCCGCTTGCAGCGGAGCTGGTCCTAAGAGATCGCAAGAGGCTTAAAACTGGTTTGGTCTCTCTCGATCGAACTCGGTTGCAAGAGTGTGAACGGGCCTTTAAAGGCAAAGCTTAAGCGACCTCTGTAATTTTGAATGTGGTTTTGCTGCATGTCGATGGGACGGGAAAATCCTGACTGGTCGATAGAGGTCTTGACGTCGCAGTCACATGACCTCGCGCGGGAATTTCGAACAACCCACGACGCTCGCGTGGAAATGTGACGTCACGCGTGGAATGAAAGTGATTAAAACAGGACTTGTGATGCGAATTGGAGGTCTCCACATGTCTCAAATGATTTCACTTTTAAAAGTAATTCAGTTGCCCTAAAGAAAAAATTTGAAGAATTTTAGGCAGAAGCGGGATTCAAACCCACGTCCTTTCGGTTGTGAGCCAGACACGCTACCAACTAGGCCATGCAGACAAGCTTGCACGGCATGGGAAAGAGTGGGTATATATATGTTTAGCTATCGCATTCCACTCTTAAAGGCTGAAGCTTAAATGTCCTCCTGTAATTTTGAATGTGGTTTTTGCGACGTAAAACAGTTGTTTTTTCACTTTCACCGTCTCGTCTGGTCTCGAGTTCTACGTTCCTGACACCTCATAGTGATTCCACCATCAGTGTGTGTGGGCATATTGGCTGAAGAGATATGCCGATATATTTTAGAAATTACAGAGATGCCAAATTTTTCCTGTTTTCTTGCTAAATATGAACACACACATTTCACACAAACATTGGAGCTTAAAAAAACTGAAAATGAGAAAAAAGCTTTTTTTAAGCAAGCTGAAAAAAATTACAAAATATTACAAAATGCAGTTTCCACAAGAAGAAAAAAAATTGTAAAATTATTTACAGTGCTAGACTTGTTTTAGTTAACAGCTTTCAAATGCACCCACCAAAAATGGGTATGTAATCTCACCACATGTGCACGCCAAGGGCAGCATTCTCATTGGCTACCTCTTTCTCCTTAGGGCACCTGAGTGCACCTCGGTGCTCACCTTTTCCACTTTTCTCTCTCACGCATGATTTCGGAGCGCGGAGGAGAGGTAAGAAGACGAGGACGCTGCCCTTGGCTTTGATAGACGTGCTGCGCTGCGAAGTTAAACGCGTGAGCAAAATTTGAAAGCAAAAGGATGATTAACATTGAGATGAGGAGAAACACGACGAACACGAGATGGGCGCAGACTAACAACTGTTTAATCTTTTCTTTTTCTCCTTTCATTGCATGAGTGCGCGAGGCAAGCCCTTGGCTTGCCTCGCGTACTTTGGCTTCTTTTGGCGCGCGTTCGAAAGATGTATACTAAAACAAATCTAGCGCTGTAAATAATTTAAAAAAAATGTTTTTGTGGAGAATTTTTTGATAATATATTTGTAGTTTTTCTACACTGTTTAAAAAAAGGGTTTTCCTTTAATGTATTTTTAAACAGAGTCCATACAAACAAAATATTACATTTATAAACTATGATTCCTGGTAGAAAACAATCTCCTCTATAAAAGAAAAAAAATACTTTCAGTCTTTCCACTCTGGTGAAGAAGGAAGACCAGCGGAGCTGCTACAATGGAAAGTAATGGCCGCCGCAAGTCGGCAAGCCAGAGTGGAGGAGCGTCGTCATCTATGAGCGACGGCGGCAACCAGATATGTGGCTTGCCGCCATCGCTCATAGATGGCAGTAGGTGTCCAGAATTCGCATTCATTTCTTTGCGGGGGACACGATCCTGAGGAAATTAGCCCTTTGACAGCTCCGCTGTAAAAAAGAAATGGGGTTTTTGAGGGAATTAATTCTAAACTTCCAACTTTATCAATTTTTACAATTCTTAAGTGGTAATATTGAAGGAGATAATTTCACAACCATATGATTTTAATATATTTATAAAGAGCTTGTTTCGAGCTTTCCACGGACATAGCATTATAAATATGACTTCAGCAGGTCGCAGATAGCAACCTGTTAATGTTTATGAAAGATCAACCTAAAAAAAGAAATTTGACAATCTAAGAAAAAATTTTTTCGAATGCCAAGAAAAATTTATTTGCATTAAGACCTCTTCATAGCATCTATGAGTTATGTACAAAAATGAAGATTAACATAGGGGCAAAAAATCAGAGGAGGAGAGTTATACCCTGTCAGACGGGCATCTCGAATGACATTTACCCCGAATGACATTCAGTGTAAATGTCATTTAGGCAGTGTCACACGGGAACTTAAATGACATTTGACTTAAATGACATTCGAGCTCAACTGAGTTCTCCCAAACTCATTTACGGCTCGTAAATGTGTAGTCTCGTCAACAGCGGTCAGCGCAAGTTCCGCGAATTGAAATAAAACATTGTAAATAATGTAAATACAGTTGAAAACAATGCTTGTAGCAATTCTTTTTAGAAAAAAATGCTTATAACGCGTATATCTCGCACACCTTTTGCGATATATTTGTTTAATATACTCGCGGTCTCAGTTGCGCGTCAGGAAGGCGATCCGACGTTCCGACAGTTTCGGATCTATCGCACTACGATCATTGTCGTCAGCAGGCTCCATCGCTACAGGGTCACGGTCTTCGCTTCAATCAATCGCAGACGTAAACGTCAACGGGGTATACGAATCCGGCGAAGAACGAAAGAGCGCGAGGAACAACGGCGAGCGAGATGCACGGATTTCCGAAAGCAGACGAGCCAAGCGGCGGAACGGCTACGGCTACGGATTACTTGGGATTGGTGACGTCGTGTCATAGTTGCGCGCAAAACACCTTGTCTCCGTCAGAACGTGTCCTTAGTTTTTATCACCGTGTTTGAATTCTATGTTCTGAGAATTCATTACATTTTATTTACTTAGTAAACAATAAAATGAACACTAGTTTGCCGGGTTAACAACAGACCGCTATCGTGATAGACATCACCTAAATGACATTTGAGTTGCCCGTCTGACACGACACGACTTAAATGTCATTTGAAAATCCTAAAGGCCTTTAGCGTAAATGACATTCAAGGTGCCCGTCTGACAGGGGTATGAGTCAAATGTGCGGCCTTCGACAGCAGGGAAAAACGCTCGTTTACATTGCGGCCGCTTCCTCGCTTCATAACTCGAAAACAAAAAATTAGCCGAACCTGCGGCTTTCACCACTCTTCTAGATAGAAAATTCCTTACACCATAAATTTCTTTCGTCTAAATTAAAAGCTCAATTTTTTTTTGCCCGCATGATTTGAGATGAAATCACTCATATACGTACATACAGGAATAGCCTGCTATAAAAATCTTTCCGTTGATTCGAATGTGAATGGGCAGAGCTGGCAGATCCTGCTTGGTATTGGGTAAGCAGTTCGATGCTGACCACCTAGATTTCAGTTCACTCAACACTGAAAGCAAAAACCAGTCAGAAAGCTCGATTGGCTTGATCCTAAAGTTTCAGCGGGAGCTATATATTCTGCTACTTTGGAAACACCACCTTCGAATTTCCATCTAAACAACTCATTGGCACAATAATCATATGTCCCAAACACGAGTAATTCGAGACAACAATTTCGGCTTTTAATCGCGTACGTTTCAAACGGGCAGCCTCAAATTTAGACATACTTTTCATCAGCAGGACTATTGCGCTAAAAATAGCTCTACTCAACATAGCCATTCTGATGCAGGTTTAAGAAGACTCAAAAGTGTACCACTTAAACATTGGGATCTTTCGAAAACTTATTTTCCTAAAATACTACTTCGTCGTACAATTGCTATTCTAAGCAAAGTTAATAAATCTGAAGCTCAGCATGGCGGACCACAGACCATAGCTCGTAAGATGGTGAAGAACGTCGCCGTCGACGTACTACGTCTCTTAAATATGCGTGTCTACGTTGTGCGTGGTGCAAATGCGACTCGCTTTATTTCGAGACCCAGATTAGAGAGTTAGCTTGCGCTCGACGCAATTGAAACTCGACCAGGTTGGTCTGGAGAATGGTCGGTGCCCTCCCGGCGCAGCCCTAGAGCCACCGAACGTGCTACGCTTCGGAGTAACGACACATGAGCCATCTCGTTTCTTCAAACCATTGTTGCTGGTTTTGTGTCCTTCAGAAATGTTAAAACGGTCCTCGACAGAGCAAGACGATATCACCCGAGCTTCCTGGCGCCGCACCCGAAGCTCGGGGAGCCACATTTTCGATTTCATTCAATCTTTATTTACCATTTTACGACAAAGGGCCTGGGTGAAAAAGCGCAACTATCACTAATAGGGACCCGCTGCACGATAAAATGGCGGCGCCCACGAGACTGCCGGGGAATGGAGTGTCGGTATTCTAAGCGTGGCTTGTATGGTGGTTTTGTGTGACGGTAGTTTGCCTGGAATGTGTCTTGGACCAGAGTATTTCCGTCCCTTCCTGCCCACGCGTCGCGAGTCGTTCCGAAGTGGCGACAAATTGCGTCGCAGGAGCCAGCATGTCGCGCTGCCGAACGTCGCGATCCTGGCGGGTGGCCGTAGACATGGGAGCAAGAAAGGCGAGGGGACGCGAGCGTCGCCATTGTTACGGCGTCCTGACTCGCTTCTGCTTTAGTTTCCTTTGACCGTGCAGCTGCAGACCGATCTATGGCAGAATGGACATGGTGCCACTCTACCACCGTGCCACCATCAAGGGGCGCGCCGCAGTTACTACGGCGACTTGCCAAGCGACTCATAGTCTTTGCCTGTTGGCCTTCCCATGAGGACGACGTCTGCACAAAGTCCTCTCCTCGCGCGCGGAAAACTCGTGTTCTTTCGGGGGCACCCGAGCCCCCTCGCAGCGTGCGCCTCGTGCGCAGCGCGACTCCCTCGCCCGTAGCTAAGCCCCGCCCTCACGTGCCCTTGCAGAATGCGGCGGCCAAGCTGCAGAAGGAGTTCAAGAACTATGTGGTGTGCATCAAGAGCCTGCAGCTGGCCAGCAAAGCCCTCATGGACACCCTGAGCGAGATCTACGAGCAGGAGTGGGTCGGCCACGAGCAGATCCCCGTCAAGGCACAGGCAAGCAATCCATTTTCTTCCCCTTGAGCCTCCTCGCAAGCGTCTGGCCGTGCTTCCACTCCGCAGTCCCGAGAGAGCTACGGTTTGCAGTATACGTCAGGACAAGTTCCTTGCAATGTGTTGGCGCTGTGTTGGCCTCGAACAAAGACGGACAAAGAACAAGGGGACAACTACCGTAAAATATTGTGGAAGTGCCCACAGTTAATATTTCCCAAACTTGGGGATTCTGCGAATTTGACTGGACAAGCGCCCATTTCTAGATTAACCCGGTTTCCAGTGAAAGGGGTGTGGGCAGTCCCCCAGTATTTTACGGTACTTTAATTGTGGCCAGACGCCGACAAAACTGCTTGAAAGAAGCGTGCACAACATGCCGCAGGGGAAGGGACATGACGAGAAGACCGAGACAAATCCCCAGAGAGCCAGCATCTCTATAGCAAACAGATAGCAATTCAGATACTCTACTAAACAAAGAAACATGAGTGTTGCTTATGCAGGCATTTGTTCAGTAGTGAATTTGAATTCCTATCCAGTTCGATTGGGTGATGTTGGCTCTCCAAGGGTTTTTCTCGGATTTCTCATCTTTCCTTTGACTTGCCGCATGCCGTGCAGACCCCTTCAGGCAATTTCACTGGCATCTGGCCACGATTAAACTAGTTGAAAGTAGCAATTGTCGGTGTCACCCTCGTGCTGGTCTCAGTTTGACCATGCAAGTTTCCTCAGCATTGTGCACCAACTACTAGTCCAAAAACTACTCTTATTGGTAGTCATCTGCAAATAGGAGACTTCGTAGTTCGAAGCAACTACTGCTTTTAGCCAAATATCTCTGAATCGAATATCAAAATTTTTTTGCGAGCCTTTCACTACTTCACGAGGCTTATACAAAAACTGTTAAACTCGTGAAGGTTGTTCCCAAGCTTTCACTTCTCCATTTCTAAGCTAAAGTTAATCGAGCCGTATTTATGAACTGTGGCCTCAGAAAGTCCACTGCCTACACTGGAATGACAAGGAAACTATGTATTTGATGTAAAATAAAACCTATTAATATGCCCAGCTCTACCTATTTGAGGAGATTTGTAAATCTTCTTGCTATATGCAAATATCCTCTCTCAATTCTCGAATTTGAGAGAAAAAAAAAAAGAGACACACTGAATTAAAAGGTTAAAAGCGTGAACAAAACAAGGGTGATAAAGGCACAAAGACGACAGAACAGGCGTTAACCCTCAACTGCTTTTGTTGGGAACCACCGTCCCTTATATACACGCTCATTTTCCCAACTTGCACCACAACCAATCCCACTCTTACAAGCAGCCACCCAGAAAAGTCGCTTCTTTTTGAAGCAGATAAAGAGAAGTCACGCTAATGCATTTGTCATCTGTCTTTGTGATATAAAATGCTTCCATAATTTCTCTCTCGATTTTATCTTTTGCTTTTTTAAGAACTTTGTTGCATCCAAAACAGGTTTGTGGCCAGTGCATCTCTTACAGTGGTCTGCTGGCTGCAAACTTGTTTTGGATGCTACAAAGTTTTTAAGAAAAGCAAAAGATAAACCCGACGGAAAGATCATAGAGGCATTTTATATAAAAAAAGACAGATGACAAATGCATTAGCACACCATTTCGTCGTTTACCCTGAGACTGGGGGTTTTTAGAAGAGCAAAAGTGACAGAAAAACAGACAGGTCTCAAACTCAGCTACTAGTTTATTTCAACAACCTCCTCTTATATAGTCCGTTCTCGTCGTCACCAACCAATCACAAACGACCTTGTCCTCTGCACCGAGACTTTACAAGTTCCACACTATCACAAAAGAAGCGGCCACTTCCAACGTTTCCAAGTGAAATGTTCTATCAGACGATATGGCACACAAAGACTTCAATCAACGCCTTTGTGTCCTCACAATACACAGGACAACAGCCCACACCCACATCCCACTCAACACAGGTCACCTCCAAAATAACCCCACAAACAATACACACCAGACGGACACTTCCAACGTTTCCAAGTGAAATGTTCTAGCAGACGATATGGCACACAAAGACTTCAAACAACGCCTTTGTGTTGATGGGATGTGGGTGTGGGCTGTTGTCCTGTGTATTGTGAGGACACAAAGGCGTTGATTGAAGTCTTTGTGTGCCATATCGTCTGATAGAACATTTCACTTGGAAACGTTGGAAGTGGCCGCTTCTTTGTGATAGTGTGGAACTTGTAAAGTCTCGGTGCAGAGGACAAGGTCGTTTGTGATTGGTTGGTGACGACGAGAACGGACTATATAAGAGGAGGTTGTTGAAATAAACTAGTAGCTGAGTTTGAGACCTGTCTGTTTTTCTGTCACTTTTGCTCTTCTAAAAACCCCCAGTCTCAGGGTAAACGACGAAATGGTTGACTTCCACCAGCTAGCCTGTACTATGACTCTTTTTCGTTAG